>JAOTRI020110048.1:0-13112 GCA_028564885.2 Zoanthus sanctaehelenae | reverse complement strand
CATGGTAATTTTGTCATAAATTATATGGTCACATGTAATCATTCAACGCTGCTTAATTGTGTGGTGCGTTTTAAAAAGTGATAGAAATTACACTAAAAGTCATTTTCAAAAGGAACAAAACATGCTTTGTAAGGTGTGGTACCAGGAGACGAAAAAAGCGGTGGCTGCTGATTCGTTTGAAACTCTTTTAAACAAAGATAAGCTTTAATATATCAAGTTAACATTTTTTGTACACGGGCCTACGTGGCTTCAAGATGTTGACCATTGACCTGCAAAATTTCTTTTACAAGTATTCAGTGGTGTGAAAGGCAAGAGCCGGGAATTTTTTTGGTTTCAATGCTCCGGTGGGCAAGGTCTTAAGCAAGTTTTCTGAGGCTCAAAATCCAAGTCCCCGCTACTGCGCGGCCTGGGGGGGGGAAAGGTTTACACTGACTGGTGCATTATAGATTGTGTCAAAAATCCACGTAGTCAATATATTTAGATGGCATATAGAAAGAATTAAGAGAAAAATATCAAATTTATGCCCTCGGCGGGAATCAAACCCCACATCTTCGGTTACTAGTCCGATGTGTTAACCAATACACCACAAGGACAACCATGCTGGCAACGTAGCCGGACAATGTTATGTAGATGGTAACTGTAGGGGTTCCCAGGGCGATATTTCTATATAGATTTACACACCGAACGCATTCCAGTTACATTATTTAGATGGCAAATTGGTTTGAAATTCACGCAATTGATATTTTCAGCTGCCTATTTTAGTATCAGCTATTACTATTTAAAATTTATTTACAGTAGATAAAACAGAGAACTGTTATACAAACTAAACCTTTCCCAGACCCTAACTTAATCCCCAATACGAAAATAATGCAAAAGATCGAAAACTTGGGAGGATAATTTTCGAAGTGTCTCCATGACCGGCAGCCGGTCAATGTTTTTCAAATACTTCGTGACCGTCAGCCGATAATATTTAGAAAATTTCTGAATATTCCTTGAATCTTTTATATTCATATTACAATAACTTTATTTAGATGACCAAGTACTTGTTGATCGTGGAAACTAATATCTGTTATAGTAAGTTATTCGTTTTAGCTGGGATCTCTATAGTAAAGATGTGTTTGAAGCGGCACTTGAAAAAATTTTCAACACATGACATTCTGCACTGCCGGGCAAAAAGTGTAGATACTCCGTGACCGGCAGCAATTATATGCACATATATCAACCAATTTCTGCCTAATAATATTGTAAATTTCAGAAGTTTTCTAAATATTATCGGCTGAAGGTCACGGAGTGTTTGAAAAACATTGACCGGCTGCTGGTCATGGAGACACTTCGGATAATTTTCACTTGCGCATACTTTAATAAAATGCAGTTTCATTGCCTGTTTTTCTATAAGATTAAAACTTGAATAACTATATGTAAGTGTCCGCCATTACAGCAATTTTACCTAACTTAGTGTAATGTAAGATTTATTTAAGAATTTTTTGTACAAACTCTTACCTGTGCAGCAGATTCACCCGCCATTTTTTAAAAGTTCTGAGAATTGAAGACTGGTAACTACCGGAAATAACGATGATCTAATGTACAAAGACTTGTGGGTAGAGATCCATTTTTTCCAATATGGCGAACCGGCAGTACTTTATATTTCTTAGTTTGTTAACCATTGCATTCGTTTTGCACTGCGGTAAGTTATTATTACTGATGTACTTGCAGAGAAATGTATGCATGCTACTAAAACCTCAAGGTTTAGGTTAGTTCGGGTTAGTCCAAAACAGGGAGCTGTAATGACAGCTAGTGCTTGTCAAACTCATCTCTGCGGAAACGTCAAGATGATTTTTACTATAGACGAAGAAAGCCTTCGTGCAATTAAATTCGAATTGTTTAGTTTAGAATATTGGACATAATTTCCGTTTTGGGGCTATTATTTATGCATAAAATTTAATAGCGTAACTATAGGTCAAGTAAAGTTTAGTTTGTGTTATATTCAGACCTCTTTTGATTTCAGTGAGGAAATGGTTGGAAGGGACGAAATTTTTATCAATTTTAAATGTATAAAATGATATTTTCCTGCCTTTGAAAAAAAATATTAAACTACACGCGATATATGTAATCTACCAGTAACTCTATCCCTCAACGTAACACCTCGTTTCCTGACGAAACAACACTTAATTTTCGTACTTGTTGACAGAAACTCAAAAGCTTTAAGGTATACTTATATTTGTTTATCCAATGCTCTTGCTAAAGATATAGAAATTACAGGACTTTTTCTAAAATTTAAGAGAAATTTCCCAATGCGTGAGATTTAGTGACTGCTGCTTGGGAGTTGAGTCTTATGATGATTAACAATAGTTAGGCCCCTATACAGAAATTTTACCCTTCAAATATGTATTAGCTTTTCATTAACATCAAATTTTACAAACTGTAGTACTAGTATGTGATAACCCTTTTGCACTGGTAGCAGTAGATCCTATCCCAATTTAATTACTTTGGCTGAATTAGTCCTGACATTTAAATTAATTCTGCCTAGCTTAATATTTTAGGTCAACCCAAAGTCTTAATTTGATTCATGTCATGCGAAGTATGGTGTCTGAAACAGGCCTTACTTATGTAAATTGATTCAGATAATTATTTTCTTTTCTTCAATGGCTTTGATATCCTTGGTAACATTAAGTCAGAATCACATCCACACAGTTCTGGTAAGTCTACGTCAGCTCAGACCACAACTTACCACCTGCCACCCGCAGCATCAAGACATCTGTGCCAAGTCTATTTTGGTTGGCCCACCCTTCCCTTTGCGGGTTGCAATTAAGGGCTTCTCTGGTGATGTTAGAAGCAAGATTGCAGAGTGGGGGACAAATCCATCCCTACTAAATAGGTCTTTGATTTCGGTCTCAATTGGGGCTTCTTTGGTCCTATCCCACAGTTGTTCATTTGAGATTTCTTCTGGCCACTGATGAGACATGTTCCTGAGACATCTTTTTGTTAATGTCTATAGTTTGTGGGTATTGGTCTTTGTTATCTGCCAGGTTTCTGATCTGTAAAGTTGGACAGACTTTAAGATAGTGTTGAAGATCAGTCTAGATCTTGTTGTAAATTGAGGGAGCTGTCAATATCCAGATTGGCAGGTGGGCTTTGTTGACTTGGCACTTGATGTCTTCACTTGTGCTCGTCCTTAGTGACTACACTGCCCAGGTAAAACAAACTTGTTGACTTCCTGATGTTTTCTTGGTGTAGTCGCACTGGGTCTTGCTTTGGTTGTTCAACCACATGACCTAACTCATTCCTGTGTTAAATTTAGAGGCCTTTTTTCTCTGCTTCTTCTGCAACGTGATAGAGGTTTTCTTGAGTGTCTATGGCTGTGGGAAAAAAGATTGATATTGTCTGCTCAGCTCAGGTCTTCTAACTGCTTTGTAAAAGTCAGCTGTATTCCAGCTCTGTTTGTCATGGCCTGCAGCAATATCTAGTCAACCACCAATAAGAAGATATTCCTTGACAGGCGGGTTCTATCAGCTTTCTATTATAGATGACTTGGCAAGTGGCTTCTTCATACAGTTACTGATAGATGATGGTGACAAAATATGTTGGCAAAACATATAATGGCTCTCTTTCTTGCTCTCAGATCTTGTGTAGGAGTGGATGCAGCATGTCAGTTGAACTCTAAATGTTTATCTTTATGTAGTATGCTATCGGGGCCTGTTGCTTTTCCTGAATTCAGTGACTAAATGTTCTCATACTTGGAAGGGGGTTTATGTTGATAGCAAGGAGTTCAGTACATGTAGATGGTGGAATATTTCAAAGAACAGAAATTGCAGGTTTGTTGAGTGTTTCCTTAATGTTTTCTGCTCACCTTGCTCTCTGCTCATTCCCTCAGTAATGGTATTTGCCATTCTTGTGTTTGAACAATAAACAGCTTTGTTGTTTCTTCCAGGTACCTCATGAACTCATTAATTTTAATCGTTTTCATGTTCATTTGGTTCGTGGCATTTTCTGATTTTTGAGTCAACTCAAATGTTCTTTGTTTTATCTATTTATTCGATTGGATATATAACATTCACCGTTTTCTCTGGCTCAACAACTTTCTCTTGGCTTTTCTTGCACATTTTTTCTCTTCCGGTTTTTGCCCCAGTATCACAATTTACATTTTAAATTTTTTTTCTAGTAAATAATTAACTCAAAAATTGATATTTTGCAGTTGTAGCAGATAAAATTGCAATGAAAATCTACAAAGATATCCAAGCTATTAAAGCATGCGTGCTGCTCACAAATGCAACGCATCAGATTGGATGTAGATGTAAGTATCAAAGTAATTCCATCAGATCGAAATAATTCCATCAGATCGAAATAATTCCATCAGATTAGAATAATTTCTTTGGATCAGAATAGTTCTATCAGGTCTGAGTAATTCCATCGTATCAGAGTAATTCCATAAGATCAGAGTAATTCCATCAGAACTGAGTAATTCTTTAAGATCAGAGTAATTCCATAAGATCAGAGTAATTCCATTAGATCAAGTAATTGAATCAGATCAGACTAATTCCATCAGATTAGAGTAATTCCATAAGATCAAAGTAATTCCATAAGATCAGAGTAATTCCATAAGATCAGAGTAATTCCATAAGATCAGAGTAATTCCATTAGATCAAGTAATTGAATCAGAACAGACTAATTCCATCAGATCAGAGTAATTCCATAAGATCAGTGTAATTCCATCAGATCAAGTAATTGAATCAGATCAGACTAATTCCATCAGATCAGAGTAATTCCATTAATTTTAGATCAGGCTAATTTCATCAGATCAGATCAGATCAGGCTAACTTCATCAGATCAGATCAGGCTAATTTCATCAGATCAGATCAGATGAATACCATTAGATCAGATGAATTCTTTCAGATCAGAGTAATTCCATCAGATCAGATGAATTCTTTCAGATCAAAGTAATTCCATCAGATCAGAGTAATTCCATTAGATCGCAGTAATTCCATTAGATCGCAGTAATTCCATTAACTCTGGTTAATATCATCAGAACTGAGTAGTTTTAAACTAAAGGGTTGAGTAGCTCAATCAGATCTGAGTTGCTAAGAAAATGGACTGATTCTGAAAACACAAGTCCCTTGCACTCTCCATGGTGGTAATAATTTATAATAATTATACTGAACAATAAGCAGTCACAGTATATACCATTATTTTATTAACAATTATTCCAAAAGCGTGCGTTGGATATAAGATGGTAAATAGCAAACGAGGTGCGTAGCACCTGGCTGTGCCTCGTTGACTATTTGCTTGTAGAAAACTGGGGCTCGTAATCTAATTGTTATATATAATATATTTATATATTTATATATAGAGCGAAAAGACGTCAAAGATAACGGATAACGGATAACGAATATATTTCGTGTGACTATTTATATATATATACTTAATTTGAAATGGGTTAGTATTTCTTTTATGTTCTTTTCTTTGTAGCCTCACTTGGAGGCCATGTTGGTGTTATCCATTTTGTGAAGTCTGAGGAAGACATTCATTGGCTTCTCTCTGATAAAGCAACTTATGCACCTTATATACCTGTATTCACAGCTGATTCTTTTAAAAAGTAAGTACCCAACATCAAATATTAATATTTGTTGCTGCTAGCAAGCAAAGTGAGTGAGTTACAATAGTTATAACATGTTGATACTGGCCAAGTACATTCAAATAGGTTTGGGCAAAGCAACGCTCCAAGCTGTGACTGTTTTGGTCACCATGGCAATAGGACTTATCACTGTTTTCACCGCCATCTCAATTAGTAGGTAAAGAGGCTCAAAATAAGGCAGGGCTTCTGACATTTCATGATTACGCGATTTCGTGAAATTGACCTAAAATTGCCTAATGTCGTGTATTTTGCTTATTTCCCTATAATGCTGTGAAATTTGTTGAAAAAATCACAATAATTATAATAACCCTGAACCGGCTAAAACCGGCCGTTATGCAATGTTCTGTTTTTCCTCAACTGGCCAAAACCGGCCAGGCAGAGATGGATCATAGTCTCGGCCTATAGTCTTGGCCTCTCATCTCCCCCTTATAGTTAAGAATTTGCTTCTATTGTTTTAACAGAAATAAACAAAGAATAGCCAATCAAATTACAGATACTGTGCATATAAATTTGTTAACGCGAGGGAGAAAATGAAAGTTGAAATTTTGACTTGTCATACATACATGTGTATGTAAATCAGACATGGCGATTGTGCCAAACGTTGGACTTTTTCAACAAAGCATAAAGAAAGCGAACATTTTTTAATGAAAATAGACAAAATTGGTGTAAAACATTTTATTCTGGATTGAAAGTGGAATAATTTTATTTGAATTAAGAGCAAATTGAAGGAAGAAACTCGTGAAGATGACGAGTGTGAATGAACAAAGGTATTTGAAAACTTGGAGATGCTGCATTCAGTCATATGACCTCAGGATATTGAGCTCAGGTTCCAAATAATTAATTTATCGTTTTTCTCCTTTATTTACAAAGTAATAAATAATAAATGTGTTTTGTAAAGCTGTGAAGATGTAATTTTGAGACAACAAAACAAGCAGACAAGCAGTTTCACATCTTCCAATCTTTACTGAGAAATTTCAAGGATAAAATTGAAGTTAAAGTGGTGAAATTCGCAAATTACTCTGAACGGCTTTGAAAATTCCACGTGGTGGTGGTAGATGTCAAAAATTATCACATGTATTTGGGTCAAAATATTTATCCAGGTGTAATAATGACTTTTCAAGAATTGTGTTTCAATTGTGTTTGTGTTTTCAGTTTATTCATTTTTTATAGAATGATATGAAAAAAATATGAATTTTTTTCCAAAAAAAATAATCTTAAAGATTGATTTTAAAATTTAATAAAATATGTTTGTGTGACATTTCTGGGCCACCGTAATTAAGTAGCTATTACTCACACATTTTAAAAAAATCCTAGTTAACTCTTTAACTCCTAAACCGGCCAAAACCGGCCTTTCATAAACAAAGAAACCATGTTTCGGTTTTAAATCAAACTTTTGTAGTTTCTTTACCTTTGGAAAGGCAGTGATGCAAGAATAAACTGTCATTTCTGCAGAAAGTCCTTAGTTGAAGTGCAAAAATTGAAAAAAATACCGTTTTGCGTCATTTTTTGACCAGGAAAATCAACGATGTTTGGCCGTGGATTTTTTGATGAAATTTTCATTCCCAGCAAACAAAGCAGCTTTCACAACAAAATTTAGACCTAGTACTGAGATATAGTACAATTTTTTAGCATTATTTTTTTCAGTTTACAGATCGAGCTACAGCCGTCTCTTTGTGCCAATCTTGCCCCAACATGTTTCCTGCCATTTGTTTGACCCAAATGCATTCTGGGAAACACCAAAATTTTGACAAGGATGGACAGTGTTTCCTTCAAAAATCATTTTTTTACAAAGTGTAGAGCCTCCTCAGTGTTCTGCCAAAATTTTATGCTTCTAGTGTTTCTCAGTCGTCAAAACTTCCAAAACATGCATTGGCAGCTCCGTGAATTTGCCTCTCTTCAAGCTTCAAAGCCAACTTCTTCTGGCGCCTGTGGAAACCCACCGAATGGAAATATGCCATAAAAATCACTAAAACGTGTGACACCTCGCTGGTTTCTTTCAGCAAGTAAGCTCTATTGCTACCTTCAAGCTTCATGATGCTATCCAGTAGTGAAGAGAGGCAAAAAAGGCTAAAAAATGAGCAAAAATCCACTTTTAACAGCAGCTACAGCAGCAACAAGACACTTCAACGACACGATCAGCTCATAAACTGAAAACACAATCCCTGGGGACCACACAACGTGGGATGTTTCCATGGCAATGCCTTATATGGATTAGAGAAAGGCAACAAATTAGTTTCATACAAAGAAATGGTTCAAAATCGCAAAACCTCCCAGGGGTCAAAGGGTTAATAAATACTCCATTTACAAATTATTTTGAGGATTAGAACTCATTCAAAGGTATCAGGCATTCAGTGAAATTCATATACTTAATATCAAAAATAAGGTCAGCTCAAAACCACGTAATTTGCTGCGTAATAGACATCTCTTGCTGCACAGTGCTGCACAATTATCCACTGGTGCTGCACTTTTTCTGATGTTTTTTAAAAATTGCAGAAGCCTTGATAAGAGATCATTTAATTGTATTAATTTTGTGCCATTCCAGCCTAAATAAAACATTGTAAAACTCTATCTTTATAAAAACGTTTTTGGAGATACTCTCCTTCCTCAGTTATATATAGGTACAAATACAACTAAATGATTTCGACCAAGGCCTACAGAGAAGTTTTATTTCTTTTAAAAAAGATTATCTAGAATATTCAACCTTCAGTTGATAAGAGAGTTTGTATGGAAGTTCGGCATCAAATAAAAAATTATTTTTATCTTTAATAACACTTTAGTTTTAAAAAAATTATAAATCGAGAATTATAATGTTGGGAGAGAGGAACTGAATGCCAAAATTTGAGGCAAATAGCTGCATACGAATGTGACTAGTTACAATTTGAATTTTTCCATACATTTGTTTTGGTTCTTGTTCTGCTGGTGAAACACAATGGACAACAGAGAAATGTATGGTAAAATTCAAATTGTGACTGGACTCGTTTGTATATGGCTATATGCCTCAAATTGTGGCATGCAGTTCCTCTCTCCCAACATTATAATTCTCGATTTATAATTTTTTTAAAACTAAAGTGTTATTAACGATATTTGATGCTGAACTTCCATACAAACTCTCTTATTTTGAGCCACTTTGCCTACTTATCAAGATGGTGGTGAAAACTGTGATAACTGAAGGCCTATTAAATTCATTAATGGGTGACCAAAACTGTCAGCACCGTCCCCAATTTGTCAAACTTTTTTTTGCCATTATGTTGTTTTAGTTTGATCCCAGACTTAGGTTCACAAGATCAAAAATTAAAGAAAATGATTCTTTCCAAAAAAGAATATGGCAACTAAATAATTGATATTCTTAGCAACCGTTTTAAAATGTACGGTCACCAAGGTGACTTACATAATAATTATGCTTTGAGCACTGCAAAGTATAACGTTCAGTTTTGATGTAAATTTTTTTTTCTTCAAACATGCACTCTAGTATGTCAGTGCGCATGGTAACTAGTTCATTTGGTTAAATGCCTGGGTGGGAAAAAATTGTGCTCTTAAACTTTTTGTGAGAAGAGTTTCAACAGTGTTTTCATTTCAAATGGTATTAAATATTAATTAAATGTTGCAAGATTATTTACCTAGCTGATGATTATCTTATCAACATTTATCTAGAGGTGGACAACGAGCACTGTTATTTGGAAACTAAAGGCATAATTTGCAATGAATTAAAGTAAAATACCCATGCAGTTTCAGATGCTGATGACAGTGAGATATTGATGCCATGAATTTCTCAAAGCTTTAACTAATAAAACTGTATGGTATTTTGAGATGACAACTGATCCAAGTGCACTAAACCATACTGAATTTTGATAGAAGAAATGACCAAATTTAGAAAAAGAAGTTCCAAATTCATCATGTGCCATTACCGATTTCAAAATTAATTATCAGTTTCTCCCAAAAAAGTAGTTATGTACTTTCATGACATGACAGTGATGACAGCAGTAAAAATGATAATGAAGTTGATTTAAAAGATACTCTCAGTTATGTTTTTAATGATGAAAATATTTATTTGTTTTGTTGTTATGATAATGATGGTGACGATAATAATTGTAATGCATGTACCGTACATGTTTTATTAAATCCACAAAGAAAGTGATTTCATTTTTTTGTTTTTAGAAATTATCTTCAAATGCTGATAGCAAAGAATAGGATAAATGGTGCCTTAGTCATCCATGCTGGCCAGTATGGTAAAGCACCAAAGGAAGGTTAGTAAGTATAATATATGACTGCAGTATAAATGAATTTTTCCTGATGTCACTGTTTACATTCTGCTTCATTAACATACACAACTCTAGGTCTAAAACTTGAGTCTAAAACTTGAGAAAGCTCATTGGACAAACAAACAAAAATATAAATCCTTATGCTGTTCAAGCAAATCCTAAAAAGATATAGTGGTTTCAAAATACTTAAAACTATCTGTAATTTCTCCATTAGATCACAGGAATAGTGCTGAGCATATGGCTCTTAATTTTTCAGAAGATGTTTATTTTACGTACCATTCTCAAAATACAACGTTTCAGTTTTTTGAAACCTTATTAGAAACTGCCGCATATATATGCTAATGAAGGTAAACAAAGATTTGCCTATAGCCTAATAATTTTTAGTTTCCGCTTGTCCGTAAGATGCATTGTTTCTAACTCCATCTTGGCTATTAAAACTTGGCTTGTACTAGCACAAATTATACAGTTAATGTAGATCTAATTTGATGCAGGCCAGTAGGATATAATTTTATGTGCTGTAAGTTGAGAAGTTAGTTTCAAGCCAAGTATGATTTACTCTCAGAGTTCAAGGTCAGTGAAATACTGTACCTGTTCTTTCTTTTTTTTGGACTAGATCTAATACTATTTTTTAATGCACTTACTGTATCTACTCATAATACAATATATATGCGTACCAAAAATTACAGTGTTCAACTTACCAATAGAGAAAAATATCACCTTGGGAACCCTTACAGTTACCATCTACATAATATTGTCCAGCTGCGTTACCAGCATGGTAACCTGGACCTTGTGGTGTAGTCTGTGGTTAACATGTTGGACTAGTAAACTGAAGATGTGGGATTTGATTCCCGCTAAGGGCTATATATGTTATTTTTCTCTTATTTCTTTCTAATATTTTTTTATTTGATTCACTTCAGTTTTGATTGATTTGTAGGAAATGTCTCAGCTACTGTATATACATCTCCTTTTGGATAGGTTGGTGTTAAAAACAATTTGTCATCCCTCAAATGGAGGAAATGTTAACTTTTATGTAATGAAACAAAAATGTTATTGTTACCAGATACTTGAATACTTAAATAGTTTGTTTTGCAGGTTTCTGTTATTTTGAGTCAGTGCTTCAATTATGACAATACAGTACTTAATGTAATTCAGTTATAATTATGTAATGTAATCCAGTGTTATTGAAGAAATCCATTGTCAGTAAATTTTTATTTGTTATTTTTTTAAAACATAATTTTAGTTGTTTTTTCACATAGGTTTCTCACCTGCTGAGGAGTGTCCAATGGATCAGTTTGGTAAGCATATTGTTCAACACAGGCTTTGATAGCAACTGAATAAAAATATAAGTAATGATAAATTATGATATTGATAGTAATGATAATGATGATCATAATAATTATTAATAGTGAGTCCTGGAAGAATTACAATTAGTATAATATTAAGCTAGCTTTTTCCTTGCACTCTGATTGGTTCATCAAACAGCAAATATCCTGCACTTTTCACCTCAGTCATTTGACCATGAAAAATTGGTCACTCATGCATGAGATAAATTTCAAAAGACTACATTACACAGGGAGAAAAATTTCAAATTCATTTTTGTGTGAACCAATCACAGCACAATTAGTTGGATATAAGGTAAAGTAACAAGGGATTTTAAAAAAAAATTAATGCTTAGGATAATTTGGCTTTTCATACAAAGTTACTTACACTGTTTTTTCACCAGACCCTTGATTTGAAAGAGCTTATTGTTCAGTGCAGTGCGCAGTGCAAAGTTGGCTATTTATAATCATCTCATATTCAACAAGCGCAAATGGAATAATTATTGTTTTATTAAATTTCATTAGTTTTCCGAACTTTTCGATACTTGAAAATAGCAAAAAAAACATTTAATAAATTGAGAAACAAGATTTTTTGTTAGTTTCCTTATATGGTCATTCGGTATATGAGCTGATAACCGAGATTGAGTGAACCAATCAGAACGCTAGAAATGCAATATTTGAGGCTGAAAATTTAATACAAACAGATTAAAACACTATAAGAGCGAAGAAAAAGACACCTCGTGGTTAGATTATACAAATCTTACGTTTCAAGCGACGATTTGTAAGTTAACTATCAGCTTGATCAATTCATTCCTCTGTTGTTCAGCGTATCACGTGTTGTTTTAGCCCATTGGTACAAACTAAAGTACAAGGTACACCTAGAGCGGCCTTGACGTCAAAATCTCTGCGAGCTACGATTGGTCCGTTACAATTTTCCCTATACGTCATTGGAATCTCAGGACTCTTACCTTACAAACATGCCTCCCGATCATGCGAGATTTTTCCACCTGCACAGTACTTACGCACGGCTCTATAATGCTGCCGCCTCGCCAGCCTCGCGTCCAACCTCGTACCCATGGTCATTTCATTGACTACTACGTTAGTGAAATGACCCTGGGTACGAGGTTGCCTCGCGTGTTCGCTCTGCTGGCTCGTTGGCAACTAGTAGTAACTATCTCTAAGTGCCAACAAGCAATACAAAAGCTCGAGGGCGACAGAACTAAGCTGCGCAAGCATTGAGAACTGGTGCTCTCGTTTTACTGTTTGAAAGAGTTTACACTATGATACTAGTAAGCAAGACAAAACAACGAGGAGAACAGAAATGAGCTGTACAACTACAAGCACTGAGAACTGGTGCTCTCGTTTTACTATTTAGAAACAAACATAAACTAAACCATACCCGAACATACAAACTTTTAACGTAACATTTTGTTTTGCATATTGAATTGTTTCTTTTTTTAAACGACAATCTTGTCAGTGATAAAATCAATCAAATTAAAAGGCGCTGTTTGTTCACAGGCCATGCTGCCTGACTTCACAAGGTTAACACACTCTGATTGGTCCATTCTAAGGTTAACACACTCTGATTGGTCCATTCTAAGACAAAAGGCCTTACTGGCATTACATCATAAAATCTTACAGTACTTACACTCTCTAGATAACTTGAGATTTTCCCGCAAGTACAGCTTTCTCGCACGGCTCTCGATACTCTTATGGCTGTCTTCGCTCGGCTGGCTTGTTGGCAAAAAGTGTGAAGCGACAACATAAAGTGAAGGAATAACATATACATATATCTAAACTAGAGAGTTTTTGCGTTCGACGTTAGGAGAACGCAATCATAATCTTGCGCAGGCGGAAAACATCTCGATTTTGTGGTTGATCCAAATCGACGCCATCTTGGATTTC
>JAOTRI020110047.1:0-23768 GCA_028564885.2 Zoanthus sanctaehelenae | reverse complement strand
AGTTCAAGAATTTATATATATATATATATATATATTCAATTAAATTGAGAATATCTTCAGGTATTGATATGTAAAATCTTTCAATAAAAATTGAATAGAGAAGCACAGTTAGTTACAAATTTGTTTGTGTATTTATTGTTTACATTGTCGTATTTAAAAAAATATGTGATACTTGTAATATCTATCACTAGCAACCGACACTGATGGGAATAAAAGAGTGCCGAAATCATGACGTCACAAAACGTTTATTTGTGAAATGACTAACTTGTTTGTTGTTTTCAAAAAGTTCAAGATGAAAAATGCCTCCATGCCAAAATTTAGCATTTATTCACCCAATAGGGTAGAGATATTACCACAATTATGCTCCAATGACTCCATACAAATCCTTATGAAATTAGCTAGGATCATAACTTAATGAAGTCATCGGACCATATCTGTGAAAATTTCTCGCCGACAATTCGCACCAGCATTGAGTTTTTGCAAGGATACATTTTTAGTCTTGATCTCTCGGATGATTTTAACAAATCCCACAAGTCCAAAAATTTTAGTTTTTGTGACGTCACACTTCGCGACTCTATTGTTCTAGTTATAACCTTAGCTGATGAAAAAATAAAACAGTATATTTTAAAAAATCTTCATTAACATCTGTCCAAAAACAAGTTTACCAACTAGTCTATCATGCATCGGAGTATGAGCGCCAAATCAATTTTGTTTTACGGTTGTGTGACCGAGGTGAGTAGCATTGGATATTCATTGTTTGATGGATCACTCAGAGCGCGTGGAATGTGCTATTCACTTGCAATGTGACATTAAACCCTTTATTTTTATTAGGCAATTGAAAGCAGAAAACATCGTGGGACAACTCTCTTTGATAGCATGGAAGCGTTTTCTAACTTCTGGCAAGATTCACTGAAAGTTAGCAAGCGTCATTTGGTTACTGCACCAGGTGATGCCTTGGTAACTGCGGCCAGTGTCTGCTACCTTGGCCCCGTGAATCCGGAGGGTCGAGCCGAATTGTTAAACGATTGGCTGGGGGTGTGTGACGGAAGTTTTCGATCAGGATATAAAAAATGCTCAAGTTTAGCGTCCTCGCTGCTCTGTGAGACTGAAGTAAAACGATGGCAGCAGCCTAAGGTACAACCAGATAACATTGTTGTAGAGAGTGGGCTGAGAGCGTATGATTCAACAACAAGAAGTGCTGTGCCAGTCAGGGAGGAGTTTTCATTCGAAGCAATCCTCAGCACTCCTGAAGAGTTGGATGACTTGAAGCATGCAGGTTATCCTTCAGACTCGCAAGCTGTGCAAAACGTATTGATTATGCGAGCATCCTGTGGAGATCGTAAACACTGCTGGCCACTGTTGCTTGATCCGCACAATCAAGCTGAGATGTGGGTCAGGGTTATTGAAGAAGGTAAAGATTTTGTATCTTGTTTTCTTAAATATGTATGTTTGATATTAATTTTTATATCAAGGATTTAGGGGGAAAACACAATCATTACTCTTCTGTATATTATAGGACCATCATTTGACAAATAACATATGTCAAATAGGCAGACAAGGTCATTGTTTTTTATCATGACATACAGACTATTGTAAAGGACTTTAGAAAGCTTTTTTATGCTTCGAGTGGGCAACCCGAATGTTCTGTCTAAAACTGCGGTAGCCTCAAAAGATTAGGCACGTTTAAGGATTTTCAAATTTAGCACATTCCCGAATAGCAACTGTGGCTCGTATGCCTGAGAAGAACTAGTCACCTGCTACATGGTGAGATTGTTATACATCTTTTCCATTTTTCTAAAACTTGATGTTTACCCTGCACACAGTTCTAATTCTATCTATCAGCTATTTTTGTTAATGTTTTCAAAAACTCTTTTTTTTTACTTTGATGAAGAAGACGTTGAAGTTCCAAATAAACGGGAAATAATAATTCAACGAACTCTTACTTATGTCTCGGTTGCGATTTTATCCAATTGAGCTATGAAGTCAAGTAACAAGAAAATGTGTATCCATCTATTCGAGAAAATTACATGGTGCTCAATATTTTGCTGATAATTTTACTGATAATTTTCCTGTACTCTTGAAAACCTGGAATTTTGTACGAAATGTTTAATCAGTTGCATAAACCTATACAAACATCTAACTCTGTTGTTGCCATCGATCGCTGAGCACCTAATGATAACAATACCGCGTTATTTAAGCTCAAAAACATTGTTATTAATGAAAGGTACCATTATTTATTGTTTTTTTTAAAAAAAATTAGCGAACAACGCTTCATCAACTGAAAGATCCGTATCAAAAGTATCATTGCGTTCAAGCTCCAGGCGTTCTTTGCAAAGTGCGGTCAGCCGAACTTCCACTGCACTTGACTATGAAAGCCTAAACGACGAACCCGGTCATGATGAGACCACCATGAAACCTAGAGCACCAAGTGTGAGCCATACTGAGGTTACCTCTGGAAATGAGCATGCTCAGAATGACACGGAACTATCTGATGATGATGGATTTGAAAGAGGTTTGAAAAACATTTTTTCAAGATATTCTTTAAACTGGATGTGTTCAACTAATTCTATTTCAAAGCACAAACAAACTTCTATAGAGCCTTTCAAGTAATCTGTTTCTGATGGTAATTTTGATATTTTTCTATAGTTTTTTTATAGTTTTAAATTAAATTATAATGGTAATTATAATATTTTGTTTGTTTTTAATTTCGTCAGATTTTAAAAAACTCGAACGAAATACTGTTGCGGTTTTCATTTAATTTGATTCTAATTGCAATATTATTATTCCCGTTTTAAGTTTTAAATACATATTTAACTGTTTTCCGTCTTCTAATTTCCTATGTTCTAGAAACCTTTTTTATGAGTAAAGGTAGATATTCAGAGATATTTAGTTCTGCTTGTCCTTTCATTTTTTTGCTGAAGTAGCTATAATTCACATATTTTGTTCAATTTTCTTAAAGAACAATCAATAGGAGTAGATCTTTTGTTTTATATGTTTAGAAATCCAAAGTTGTTTAAAAACCTAAAAAAAGACATTTTAAGACGTGTTTTCTTCTGAATTTAAGGCATTGAGATTTTTTTGTACATTTTTTTTCCATTGCAACTAACGTAAACCAGTTTTTTCATCTTTATTGACAGAAAGTTCTTAGAGATGACTGGTTATGAAACATAGCAAATTACAAAGAGGGCCTTTTGTTTCACATGTGATGTCTCATAAGTCTATTTGCTGCTTTCTCATTTACAACTCAAAGAATTTTGTTATTTATGTACGCCCAGCGTCAAATATTTTTCTATAGGGAAAGGTATAGTTGTCAAGTTTTATAACTATTCAACTCTATTAACTCTGGTGGATAAGAAGGTTAAACTGGCATTGTGCATCCAGTTATTCTAGGTTTACACTGGAAAGACTTTTTATCCCGGATAAGCTTAAATCCAAGTAATGGATTTATTTATCATCTCCGTGGAAAACTAGAGCTTGATCAATGTGTTTCGTTCTAGACCAAGGAATCTTTGACGAAGCAGAAACGTACCAAACAGAAACACCTTTTACTGTTAAGTCGGAGCAGACTCTTGGTAGTAATTTTGAGTCCAAAACAGAAAAGGCAATGAAAGAAGAACTAGCCAAAACTTTGGGAATCCAGGTAGGTTGCATTTTACGAAAGAATGCTAATCAGGACCGTCGGCGAATCAGTGCAGGATTTTGTGTTCTATATCATGATTCGTAGATCGGATATATGTTCTCAGTTTTGACTGGCTCCACTAGTCCTGTGATTTTTACGAGCCGCATGATTAGCGAATTTAAAATATTATGTTTGATAATATGGCGAGAGAAGCCAATAAAATTTGCCAACATATAATTGATCTAGAACACCTGCACAGATTCACTGAGGCCTTTTAACAACAAAAGCTTTAGTTTTTCATTGGTATCTGATGCGACTCCATATTTAACCCTAAGTTTTAAACGAGATCGTTTTTTTCAGTACGAAGTGGACATTTTTTATATTAAAAGACATTTTCGCAACAAGTGCCTTTTAAAAGTAGGCTCCAGGTGGTCATTAAAAGTCATTAAGAGTCTTTATTTGGCATTTTGCAAATTTAAGATTTTAAAAAGCCCTTATTAACAATTAGACCTCCGAGGACGAATGGACTACAAGTCATTAATCTGTGAGGCCGTAGGCCGAATGAGCTATTCAAACTTGTACTTTATGATGCCAAGAGGTCTGAATATTTTAGTATAAACCTACTAATCAATCAAAACAGAACGTACAAATTAAATGTCGATAAAATCCACTGATGTCGTAGCCAATATTGATCGGCCATCTTTTCTCTACTAGTAGGCTATCATGATCACAAATAGACCTCTGGACAGTAGTCAATCAGAATGCAGGAGCAATAATTAACGGAGGGCTTTCGCGTTTTTGATCTTTTTACCACTATAGCATCGCCTGCCACATCAATTCGAATCTACTGTTTCCAATTAATGATTTTTTTGCATTTATTTGGTTATAAATTTGATATATTCTGTGTAGTGCAGAAAGTGTTTATAAGCGTTATTGTCTCACCAAAAGTCCTTCAATATTTTTGTCTTAAGATATCTAGAGATAACAATTTTAGTTTTTCATCTCACTTTCGGCATTAAAATATCTGTAAAACTTTAAATTTTGTTGGTTTCTTGGCTGTGGAAAGGCTGATTAGAATGGTGCATATTTGGAGACACTCAGCGTTATCAATATCCAACAAAGAAAAATTGTGGCTGATATATTTGAAGACAGAAATGTATTTACTCAGGTTCTCCTTATTAACATTTGGGTGTGGTTTTTGTTTCAGTTGGAATCTCCTGTGAGACCCGACACCTGCTGCCCAACTCCTGATCTTGGGCTTAAAGAAGGGGATATATCTGTAATCTCAGCAGATGATCCGCAAATAGGTACAGAAAAAGGAAATGTGTTACCTTTTGTTGATGCCTTTGTTGTTTTCGTTAGTATTGAAATATAGTGAATAATGTTGTGGTTGGTAATAGATTTTATAATGAAGATTTTTATTTGATTTGTATTGGTACTTTGTAAGAATATAGTATATCATGAAAAAGAAATCCAATGATTATTGTTTGGATTATGGGAGTCATGTAATTGACGCTATAATGCATGGTTATTACAATGATATTGGTTTTAGTAGTACATTGCTAACGGTTAATAATTAACATACATCAACATACATCATTTATGTATTTACTTGTAGTTTGTAGTGACGACACTGTTTTGTTTTAGGTATTTATCGGTTTTATTGTGGAACTGTTTGCGGTCACCATATAGTTGTGCATAAATATCGTGTGCACCGAAATGTTAGTGAATCGAACGCATCTGTCTTGCTCTCCCAACTTTCCGCGCGCATCCATAACACGATAGACACACGCTGCACATTAATTCTAAAAAGTAAAATAGAATAGAAATACAAGACAGAATGATTAACCACAGACAAGCTAATAGGTATCGTTAAGATATTCAATTAAGCATGCAACACTTCAAATAGCCATCTTCATTATATAGAACATTAAGGAGTAGTGATTTGATGTTTTTGCGAAGGATAGTTTTAACAGAATATGAAATATAATTATAGACAAAAATACATATGTTTTAGTGAAAAATGTTTTCAAAAGAAAAAAAGTAAACGCTTTGGTTTTTGATATTGTTTTTATGGTGCCCAAATATTGCTTTTCAATGACTGTTCAGTCAATATTTTATATGAAAGCCAAATTCAAAATATCATAACATTCTGGGAATCAACTCATATATACTATAAATAATCAAATTCCTATAGTACTTAACGATACATAACGGTGCATGATTTAATTTATCTATCATATCTCTAAAAGCAGTCACATTACCAGCAATTCTAACATTTCTTGGTAGAGTATTCCAAAGATGGCTGGCAGTGGAAGCGAAAGAATAAGACCTCACTTGCTATGAAAGGAACTTTGCTCGAGCTTAGTGCCTGAATCTCTAAGATTATAATTTACTATTTGAAGTTTTAAAAAAATCTTCAGTGTAGCTAGGACCAATCCCATTGAAATACTTAAAATGTAAAGTTAACACATGAGGAATTCTTTGTTCTAGTGTATTAGTGTTAATTAATTTAAGAATACTATCGTACGAGGTAGACTAATGACGTTCTAAGAATATACGGTTATTTGCATCTTCTAATTTATCAGTTAAAGTTTTAGTTATTCCAATAAGCACTGGGCCACAATACTCAAAGTGAGGAAGAATAAAAGCCTTATATAACTGAATCATTACATGCAAATGAAAAAAATTAAACGTCTAATTATACATAAAGCGTTTGACTATGCATAGACCTTATTTAACTGAGCTATATTAAATGCTCTTCGAGGGTCAAGCTCGAGTGACTATGAATGACTACGAGTATCTATGGAGTCTTTTATTTCCACAGGAGTATCGCCTAGCCAAAAGTCGTACTTATATATGTTTACTCCGTTCCGTTTTTCATGCAACCCATTCTGTAATAACGTTAAGTTCCTTATTAATGATTTAATTTAAAACCATAATCTGGGTAATAATCAGTTGTATCATAAGCATATGAGCGAAGAGACACAGTTGTGATAAAATCATTCAAGTCAAGTCAAAAATAAATAAGCACGAGTAAATAATTCAAAGATCAATAAAAGTGCACGAGCCCTTAGGGCTTATTTAATCCAAATTGCACGAGAAATCATTTGATTACTTAATAATAATAAACAACATAACTACAACAAAAAATTGTTGACAGGGCGCGCGTTTTTTTTTTGTTCATTTAACTGATTGGCTGAAACAGATTACATTGTTTGTCAACTGCAAACTTTTACAAGACCAACAGTTCAAAATCATTTGAAGTAAAACTTTGAAATGTGTGAGGACTTATTTAACACCCTTTAAGACTCACTTTACAATAATTAAGAAAAGTAAACCTTCCGTAAGAATCATCCTGAATAATGTATGCTTCGGCTGCGTTTACAAGAACCGGGCTGTTGTTTTGAATCTCAGAAGCTGACTTCGAGCCAGAAAGACGTACTCTTTACTGTATTTGGGGTTTTGGAAAAATTTGTTAGCTTTTCAATTGTGTTCTCGCTTGCAAAACCAAATCGTTGTTTGCATGCTGAAATTCCCAGCCATTTTCCTTCGCGTTTTTCTGAAAATTTCCGCCAAGTGTTACTATAGAAACAGCTCTAATCTATTTTTTTCTAATTTATTTTGTGTTTGTAGCCAATCAGAAAGCATTTGTAATTTGTACTCGTGTTGCAAAGTTTGCATTCGTGTTACAAAAGAACTGTACTCCTTTCTCTGTCAACCAGAATTGAGTAATTTTTCCGTGTATGTTATTAGCAGCAAAATACAGTTGTCCAGTAAATTGCTAGTAAAATTCCCTTGTCTGGCTTCATAAAATTATTTTGGCATACTCGTTAAAATATTAAAGGCAAGTCTTGTTTCTCATTACAGTTGGTAAGCTGCGATCAGCCACAATGGAAGGTTTGGTTGTTCTTGTGACGAACGTTGAGAGGCGTCCATTAAGTGACAGCTTAAACCTTTTGCTTTCCCGTGAAGTCCTTATCGATGACGATGGGAATTTAATGGTGTCAATCGGTAAAAAGCAAGTTCGATACAACCCGTCTTTCCGTTTGTACTTGAGCTCTTCCGTGCCAATGTCTATAGTTGGGGAAGGAGTTTTCCCACTTCCACTTTCCGGTGCAAGTTTGATAAACATGTCTGTCAGTTATGAAGGGGTGCGCAATTTGCTATTGGCTAACACGCTGGCAGTTGAGAGGCCCGAGTATGATGGACAGGAACGATCACTTGAGAGAGACGTATCACTTCATAAGCAACATGTTGTACATGCCAAGGTAAGACTCAAAAACATTAACTCATTTCTTAAGATTTTAGTTCACGCGTAGCATGTAGTAGCCTTTTCCAGAATAAGACTGGAGGATCTAATCGGGAAACATATTCAAACGTTTTGGCTTGACATTAAGCAGGCCGCACACTAAAAACAGCGCGGCGCTATTTTTGCCGCAAAGAATTTAAGTGTATTCAGTTCATGTGGTTGTTTCCGGCACACTGAGTGCTGTTAAGGACAAAAATTGAACAACAACCTTAACAGACGGCGCTATTTGTGATTCAATGTGATTCAATGTGATTCAATTACGCATGCGTAGTCACAACAAAAGGTTATTGGCGCCAGCGCTAGTTCGCTCAGTTTCCGCACACTGTTCCTTCAATCACGATCGGAGTCGATTAATATTTACCGTTATTTATTCGAATTTGCACCAGGGGTGCTTATTAAATTTTGATTGCTTTAGGGAGCGCTTATTCGAGAGAAGACGTTATTAAATTTCACCATTTAGTCGCAAAGACATTCAAATCTTGAGTAGTATCTTCCACAACACAACATAGTGCAACGTGACGATACCGTCCAAAAAACATTTTTAAACAAGTTCTTATACCGGGAACATATCGAATAGAAGTCTTGATTCAAGTGTTCACGCAATAAAGCCTAACAGATACTGTCTAATGCACGCGATACTGTCTAAACCAACAGTGACCAACAGCAGTCTTGTTCTATCGCCTTAGCGTTCACTCTGATCTCGTATTCGATTTCAATTTCGTTATCACTTGACGTCCATCAGTGAGCATTCTGGTGCTGCATCCTCGACATCGGGGTCGTTAATATCAGGAAACGGGTCAGCTTCCTGGGAAGCAGATATCGCTTATTGAACTGAACCCAAGCAAAGAAAGACCAGCGTGGCAGGGCTGGCCCTCCGTCAGGCAATGGATTTCGTTATCCTGGTATCCATCTCCTGCCACTGTAAGCACACAGCTTTAATAGGAACGGACTATAAGCTTCTTGCCCAAACGGTCCCAGGCATCAAGCACCCAACTGACAATTTCCCGATGAGCTGGATCGCGCATATTTCCTGCTGCTGTAAAGGAGTGCTTACCGTCGGCCATCCACTCGTCATATTTTTCCGTAACTCTGAGCTTGAAAAGCTTGTTCCGTACACATTTGAGGCCTGGATGTACTTTGTCCAACCTCCTGGCACTATAACCGAGTCGATCTTGAAGCGTGAAAGTTCCTTCTTTATTATCGTCGGTTATATGGCATATAAACGAGTCCCAAGCCAGCAACCAACGATTAAAGGCGAACTGTCCCAGCTCCCTTTGCACCCACTGCAGAGTGAGATTCTCGTTCATCCACCCGTTAGCAGAAGATGCCACAGAGCACTTGTTTCTGAACTCTTCATTTAGTTGTTCTGTTTCTCGCTTGCCACCCGGAAACACAATAAAGGTTTTGAGCTTTGTCCCGTCTGCCTTTGCGGTCACGCATACCGACTCGTTAGACTTTTCATGACCTGTCGTCTTGAGTCTTATCGATTTCTCCCCAACGTTGTCAACTGTTGTGCTTAATAGCATGCATGTCTTACCAAACAGCTGTTTCGTCCATGGCAATTATTTTACTATGGCTATAAGAAGATTTACTGCGCTGTTGTTTCACTTGTAAAATGCAGCCAATGAGCTTGTCGATTAGTTTGTCTGAGCATTTTTGCGATTCGCTCGCTCTACGTCGTAGAGACAAGCCATTTCGGGCCATAAACGTTTAGACATAGCCATTGCTTGCTGTAAAAGAGGTTGGGGGGAGGGAGAACTTGTGTCGTCTAGCATTTCTGCTCGTGAGTTGCTCACGCTTTGTGAGCAATCATTTTTTTTCAAACTCAAAGACCACTTGACCTGCGTTGGTGTACCCACTCTAAAAGCATCTCGTCCATTTCTTAATCAAATGGTTTTCTTCCTCCTCCTTAGAGAAGTTCTTGCTTGTGATCTGCAGCTTCCTGGTCAGCCTCTCTCACGATCTACATTGAATTTCCTGGCAGCTCTATGGATACTATGGCCGCTCTCAACAAACGTAATTGCTTCTATATATAGTTTATTTTCCGCTGAATAAGAACTTACCTTTAGACTGGCATGTGAATGTGATGCGCGAGCCTCCATTCCTGCGACTGAAAGGGGAAGATGTGAACGTGATGACGGTGTTTTATTTCTCACACATTCTCTAAAAAGTCTCAAAACTGTCAGATAAGATAAGCAAACGAAGATGCTCTCTAGCGCTAAATCTACTTTGTCGGTTTATAAAAGTTTTACCTTGAAAGGGTTTTAAATTTCGAAAACAATAGGTCTTACACTAAACTGTGCTCTAAACAGGAAATGTGCGCGCCAGGACTCTTTCACCGTTCAGCTTGCAAATCGAAGCGTGTATGAGTTGGCTAACAGCGCTTATGGCTCGCTCAAACATCTACCATCGGTATTGGAAGTTTGAGTTTGAAATACAATTCGAATCCGTTATACGCGGTCATCATGTTTATAAATCAAATGGACTCCAACTTTGGGCGAAAAGCTAACCTGTCACGAGGATAAACGTAAGGAGGCCAAGGAGCAATTGATGAGTATGCCATTGGGACGTACATGGAAGCTGGCAACCCAGAATAACTTGTAGGACATGTACCAGTCGAACTGTCGTTTCATAACGAAGTGGAAGCAAGAGTTACTAGATCAAGAAAGCTCGAGAATGGACTTGTTTGTTCCGACAGCATTCATTGTTAGAATAGCGAAGTGAGCAATTGCTATGGAATTTGAGAAGGAACTTTTGAGAATGAAAGATCTTGGTGATCATATGAACATTAAAGTGAAGCTTTAAGAAAAATTCCAGTTTTTTCATTAACTGCAAAGCAATAGTTGATATCTAATAAAACGGGATTTCACGGCGATTCTAATACTTTTGTTTGAAGGGGAGCGTTTATTCGAAAGGGGCGCTTATTTGAGAGAGGGACAAAATTCGAATAAATACGGTATACGCTTTCAGTAATAATGTTTTTTGCTAGAAATTCGGGAGCCAAGTTAATACACGAGTAGTTATTTAATACGTAACTATAATAGTCATTTACGGTAACCTAATTTCTTTAGTTATCGATGATGAAAACTGGTCGCAAAGTTGCGACTGCTTTTGAAGTTTTAGTCGCAAAATGAAAAATTTAGTCGCAATTTCGAGCCCTGCAATCGTTCCCAAAAGATTTTTGGACAGTTGAACTTCAGGAAGTAATTATTGTCAATTGAAGCTAAAAGAAAATGCCCGATAGACGGAAGTTTTTGGATTATATGTTTTCATGAAGTATACCTTTTTTTTCCTAAAAATTTTGTTGAGAGGAATGACGCTTGGGGAGTTGTCAATAAGAGCCGGCGACTGGCAATGTTGGGACCTTAAGCAGTGAGGATAGCGATGCAGGTGAAAAACAATTGAAAATACAATAACGGTAATTTTCGTTGTTCACGTTCTTACTGGTTTAGAAGCAGGATCGCACACTTACGTTGTAAGCAAGGGTTTTTCACGAATCTGATAAACTTTAATTTACATGTTTGTGCTTTGTTTTTGTGGCTCTAATATTATCTGATTTGGTTTAATTGGCGTACGTGTGCGGCAAGAGCATATGTTTTCTATGAAGTTGACTGAGTGATAGAAAGTTGTTGATTATTAACTTTTTGTTCCCTTATACGCTTGAACAAACAAATAAATAAACTTTTAGTTAATAAGTGAGTACTTAAGTGAATGAAAAATGAATAGATTAACGAATAAATTTTTTCAGTTGACTTTTTTCTAATTTCTATCTGGAGATTTTTGTTGTTAGTTGCTTATACTTTTGTATTCTACATTTATATAATATTTTTACGTTGGTAGTCGCCAGACTTTTGGCTCGACTTTTTTCCTCGGAGTTTTCTTTGTTTCCTATCACATCAAATGTTTGTTTATTCTTTTCTTTTAAAAGTATACATTTTCCATTTTCTTATAGGATGACTAGAGCAGGGATCTGAGCTCTATTCTTTTTGAAAAGCAATGCGTTATCTTCCTTGAAATTGTATTTGCAGATACTTCAAAGGTTTATTGCTTAACATGGCTTCCCTCGTGTCAAGTAATATATCAAACACTAGAGACAGTGTTTCATCACATTTCCCAACACTTAGAAGAGAGTTGAAAACACTTATACGATACGCGGCGAAATATTCCTTACGAAATTCGAAATGGAAATATGATGAAACTGATTCCCTGTGACATATATGCGTTGTTTTTTATTGATAGGGGTACATCCTAGAAAAGACACTGAACCTTAATGGTCCGTTGTTGAAGGATACCACCATGCTGCAGTCTTTAAAACAGAGTAAGCTGATCTTGGCCATGGCTGAACAGAGGCTGAGTGAGTCTGAGGTGAGCTTCACTTCTCAAAATATGACGGATCTTGTGTCTGTGCTCATGTACCACTTAGTTCCAGTTTTTCAGTTGACCTGCATGTGTGTTCTTGTGTTTCTTCACTATTATCGAGATGGTTTTACCTTGTCCTGCAGGATTTGACAATTTAGACATATATGGCTATGGAATTCAGTACTTATGGAATTAAGTTGAAAATTTAGACTACTGAATATTGAAAATGTACTGTATATAACTAGCGTTGCTATCAGATTATTTGAAAACACGAGTCGTAAAAAACTGTATATCTTTGATACTACACTGATACAAATTATATTTTACTGCTTAACAAAATGGTTAAGAAATGGGTCTAAACCTTCATCAACCCATTTAGTAATGTTTCGTAAGAAATATAATTATGAATTACAAAATGAATAATAAAGTTTGGCGAAAATTTAGTGACGTTTTGATATTGAACACAAGCTACAGTGGTATTAAATCGATATAGCGTTGACGATTTGTCAATGCCTTCAACTTACATTCAGTGACTACCTTTTTTCAACAGATAATGCATCAGCAGTTGCTTGTTAAAAGAAGCGAGTATCTTCCTGTCGCTGAACACGGTGCTCTACTATTTTCTGTGATCTCAGGGCTTTTCAAGCTAAACACTTATTACCATTTCCAACTTGACACATTTCTTCAGCTGTGCCACGAAACTATTGTGCATAGATGTGCTGGCAAAAAGTTTAGTGGCTCATCCGCAGCGAGAGCAGCAGAACTAGTGGATGCATTGACCAAGCATATCTACACAAGAATCTCCTGGAGCTTATTTCTAGGTGGGTCCGGTCTTGGTCACTATGTTACAAAACTGAAAGGTAGTGGTAGTCTGCTAGCTTAATGCAAAATTTGAAACGGATCGTGACAAAGCGGACAAAAGTACCAAACTTTGTACACAATCTCCTTGGGGTATGAGTATTAAATCTGAGATGGGTGCCCGAAAAAAAATCTTCGTGTTACCGTATTAAATGGAAAATACTTTTCATTATCGGTCTGCCATTATATGAATGTGTCACGAAGCACATCAAACCTCCTTAAACTAGGCAAAATTTAATTAAAAAATTATTGCTCTTTTTGAAATAGTTGATTTTTCCAATCCCGTTGTAGAATAAAAGAGTTTTGCACTGTTTTCATGGCATAGATAGTGAAATTCTATCTAATGTTATTCACACCACAGGGAACCCACCAATGGGATTTCGTGAGATTTTTGATCACCTAATATAATGGAACGAGAGGGGCTTGAACTGGGCACCCATCCTGAAATTGAATAACTAGTCCTAAGCTACATCTGTACAAATTTTGGCACTTTTTTCCAGTCTGTCACGATCATTCCGCTAAGCTACTAGACTATGAGACATAATTGGAATCAAATCACTGGGCGATAAAAATTGAAACGGAATAATGTACTGTAGTTGTTTTATTAGAAATCTCTAAAGAAGAAACAAAGAACAACGATAATTTTTTTTATATAAATAATTATTTTTTATTTATTTATTCAAGCAACCAATATTAATGATACACCAGCGACCACCAATGATATGTTGCTAAAACTCGATAGCTGTTTGTAGCACTTATCTTGCTTAGAACTGGAGAAAAAAAACAAAGTAAGAACGATTCTGTCGTTTGACAAAATATTGAACGAGCTTTACAGAAAACTAACATATATATTAAAGAGTTTGTGCTTTCCTTTGGAAATTTCGAACAAAATATTATTCACTTGAAATAATAAGGCTTTGTTCCGTTTTAAATATATTTTATGTGTTTGAGTATTACTTATATTTTGATTTTATTACGTGTGTGGCTCGCAAGAACACATGTGAAGGAATAAAAAAGTTTAATTAAAAAAAGACTGTTTGTAACGACGTGTAATTACAAAAAAATGCCGCATTTATATAGCATTTATTAAAATCTCTAAGATTTTTCTAAATGTTATAAAAACGTTCAACATTTGAGTCTAATAATTTCCAACAGCTGCTCGATTTAGTAAACAGACCTTAGCACCGGGATCAGAGCCCTGCTCTTCGTGTAATCAAATCTTGATATCGATTCACTCTTCAGGAGACAAGTAAAGAGAATATATAGGTGAACATATCAGTTATGGAGTATCACTCCTGGGTTTACTTCAAAAATTCTTGGAAAGTTTTGGGGAAAGTTCTTGAATAGTTATTACAAAGTAAGATTACCTATTAAGTTATCACATTGTTAAATCTCTTATCAACTTATTACAAAGTTAAATTTCCTATTAGATAATTTCAACGATAGATTTTTTATCAAAGTATTACAAAATTAGATTTCCTATCAGGCTAAACAAAGTGAGATTTCCTATCAAACTATTCAAAGTAAGATTTTCTACCAACTTATTAAAAATGTAGATTTCGTATCAAGTTATTGCAAAGTTATGTTTCTTCTCAGTTAGTAAGAAATCGTGGTTCTAAAATATATGCCATTTGCTTAAACAGGGGACAACGATCTGTTTCCATTTCTGATTGCTTTGGAGAAAATGCTAGCAGAAGGACTAGTGACGGTCGAAGAATGCCAATTGTTTATGCGCATGCCCAGCTGCTCCCTGACTGTCCAGGTCCAAACCAAAGAGATGAACATCAAGCCCGACTGGGTGTCTCATCAGGTAACAGCAGCTCTCTTCGCATTCATATCGGCTGTTTTAATCCACTACTAAAGAATGCCCTTGTTGCGATTTTTCTGTAAGAGTATCTGTGAGTTATAACCTGTGTTTTCAAATTTGCATTTATTTTTGTGCAGTTATAAACCAGTGTTAAAAAAACTCGCTACCTGCATTTCACGATTGCTTTGTTGTAGTTTTTCGATTTGTATTGTGTAACAGCTTGGGAAAATCTATTTGTACTGCTTGCCCAACAAAACGAAAAAAGTATTGCAAACGGTTTCTAGTCATTTGATCATCATCAGGCTTTAAAAAATCTAAATGCAGTTAAGGTGTAGACGCAATAAAAACAAGTGAATATAACTTGATACAGACACAGATGTAAGAAAAAGGAAAATTTCCCTTTTCTTCCGCACACTTTGCGTTTGCGTTTGCTCTTGCTTCACAAGTTTTCTATATGAATGGGGATGACGCAGACAGCTGCGTAGCTTGCATCACTTGAGTCGCTGGTGTGAATATCCTTGCGCTTGCCTCTGTGTCAGAGCTTTCATTGGCGTCTCTAGTTTGAACACGCCTTTACAGCCTAATGATGATCACATTCATCGAAAACGTTTGTCATATTTTTTATTTCAACATCAAGAAAGTATACTCTTTAACTGCGTTTAGATTTTTACAGCCTGATGATGATCACATTGATTTGCAATTTTAGTTTGTTTGTTTGTTTTATTCACAAGAAAATATACCTATTTTGTCCAAATTTTAATACCGATTTCTTTGTTTTTCATGTAGGCATGGGAGGAGTTGAACAGGCTGCAGGTGCTTTCTCCCTTTTCGGAAGTAAAAAATTCAATTCTCCATAAGCCAAAACAGTGGCAGGAATATTTTAGTGTGAGTCATTTATTAGCAAGCATTATTTAGTTGTCATATTATTTATTGTTGGCAAAAAGGTGCACATAGTCAATATCAGTTTACTCTTTCAACCAAAACAGATTCCGCTGTAAGATATATCATAGCTAGTTTACCGATGGCTGTCAGTGTGTGAAGCATTGTTGTGAGTGTCTCTCGTGGCATTGTAGGCTGTAGGCTTTACCCTTATCAAAATCCATTTCTCCTAGGCATGTTGAGAAGATAAAGAATAGCAGCTAAATAAATAAAGAAATAAAGAGATAGATAAATAAATATACTTAAACATATATATAGCGCCTTTTCTATATGTGTATGGTTAAAGGCGCTTTACATTGTCAGTACAAGGTTTTACAGTTCATTTGATGGTCTTAGATGGTCCGCTAGAGCGGCTAACATATAATATCATCAAGAAATGCCCTCAGAAGAACAGACAGACTACAACACTGGAATCACTACCCTACTCATTTCGACAAGTATATGGATTCTTTTAATTCCCCATCATAGAGGGTCGAGATACTGGACCTACGGTTTAACGTCCTTATCCGAGAAGACGTGAAGGTCTAACCATTTGCAGATGTTAGAGAAAGGCAGTTATAACTAGATGCATGGTTTTCTCGATTTGACATTGAAATTTCAAAGAAAATTTTTGTAAACCTTAATTTTTTATTTCGATATCTTATCGTATCATTATCAATAACGGAAATGGCTGCTAAACCAACACAATAAAAGAACTGCAAATATCAGAGACAGTTATCAGGAGATTCTGTAACGTAAACTATTGCAATTTCCTTGACGCCTTTATTGATGACAGGTGAAAGACGTTCTATATGTAAAGCTTTAGAAAAAGACAATTGGGATCAGCTTTTACTAGAATATGATTAACTAGCGTTTCTCAAATGTTACTCTCTGTGATTGAATGAAATTTGTTTTCTGTAGATGAAATTGATTTTTCTGTGCCAAAAATGACATCAAACTAGTTTTTGAGACAGCAATGTTTTGCAATGAAATTTTAATATGTTTTAAATAATATGATTCAATATTAAACTTTGTCACTGTTTATGGCAGCTTCCTCCGGTTCTGCTAAGTGCTGCCCCATGTGATTCACAGCTGCAGACTCCACTCACCGTCTTCCAGAAAGCACTGCTTTGGAAAACATTGTGCGAAAACCAAGTAAGCTTTATTAGTAAATCAATCTTTATCTTTTAATTAACGTGGTAATAAACGTCTAAATGTTTTCTAAATGTCATAAATGGGATGCTGCATTAATACATCGAAAGAAACAATATGATGAATGTTTAAGTTTTCCATCAGTAAGGATACAACTTTTTCGTTCTACATAACAATGTTTAATTGATTAAATTAGGGATTCACAGATTTTTCCATCCATGTAAAGAGTGAAAGAGTATTTTTCTTTTTTAAAAATCAACGAACAAAAAAAACAGTTGAACTAGACGAATCTTTGCAGATATACTTTCATCTTATAATAGTGAAGCTGTTTTCAACTAGCCTAGGAAATGGGCGGACATGGTTTGCGCAGTTGGTAAGATCTTTGCTTTCCAACCACGAGGTCCCCAGTTCGATCCCGGCTTTTTGCCGAGATTTGAATCGTTGTGAGGCCTTCTTTTCCATCTAGGCCAACTCAGCTTTCCTTCCTCCCGGGGTAGGTACATGAGTCGCAGCGTCTGCTGGGAGCTAACCTGCGATGGATTATTGTCCCGTCCAAGGGGAGTCCGTTTAACACTACAGAAACCGGATATAAGCGCCAGCTCCATGGGCCACTAGGCAATGGCGCAAAAGGTGAAAACTCTGTCTTATGTTATTTTGGCAATGCAAATGAACTATATTAGCTGTTGAGTTCGGTATTTCTGTTTTGTAGTGCTATTTCAGTTGAGGAGACAAGAAATAACAACTAAACAGAGAACCCAGAGTAATCTCATCCCACTTGTGCGGCCCTGGTTTCGATCCCGGGTCATAGAGCTGGAATGCACAACTGATGCCAACCTGACTCCCCTGAGTTACCATTCTTCCTTAAAAGCTTGCCAGATTTTGTATCTTCTCCATTTACTCTGATCAGATGTTCAATTCATTTCAATCTATCAATATAGAATCAATACCTTATTATAATTTTCAGGTTCATCATATTGCCCACGATTTAGTGCTTTACCAGCTTGGTGCAAGTGTCAACCAGGCAATATCATATAATACGGAACAGGTTCTTCAGTGCACCAGAAACACAACACCGGTCATCTTCATGTTACCCACAGAAAGTATGCGCAGAGATGGAAGAGTGGCAAAGGTCATAGGTGTGTAAAGCATTATTTAGATCTCGGCTAGCTGTCCACCACGATCACGAGAAAAATGGAGTTTTAAAGTTAGTATGTAACGATAGCAATTTCTCTTCCCAGATGCGGAGTCTGAGATTATATCATTGGCCAAACGGAAGGGTATAAGAGATCATGTCGATGTTTTGACATTGGCCAGCAAACACCAACTGTGCCTGGCGCTTGCTGCAGTTGAACGAGCTATGGAACAAGGACGCTGGGTAATATTGACAAATTGCCATCTAGCTCCTGAGTGGAGCCAGGATTTCCTGGAAAAATTACAGGTAAAACTGAACACTTGGAGAATATATTCAACATCACACTCTCATGATCAGCTTTTATTTTGCGGCGAATGCGATGATCAGATGTTTTCATCCAAGCGTATTCTATTTTATTGTTCGATCTAGTGAACTAGAATTTTGTGTTTCTTATTAAACAGTTATTAGTAGTTATTACAGTGTTAATCTAATCATTCTCACTCAGTTTTAAAAATGAAAAAATTAATGAATTACAGAATCTTGCACCAAAAATTTGTTTTTTCTTGAAAGATTTTATATAGATGATATTAATAACGAGGAGATACTCGAAAAAAGTATCAGAGCTCCAGAATTGCAGTGTTAATGTCGCATATTGATGCCGGTTTTTCTCGTTTGTAGTATCTGGTTGCCGTGGGGGAATCTGTGGTAGAAGATGACATGATAGAGGATACGCTTGCAAGCAATACAGCTATATCGCAGCTTTCCAAGCCACAAATCAAGAACGAAATTCATAAAGACTTTCGTCTGTGGATAATCACTAAAACGGATGTTGGCCGACCACTACCCGCTGTATTAATACAACACGGGCTCAAACTGGCTTGCGAAGCAAAAGGTGGTTTCAAGGAGACAATAAAAAATACTTGCGAGGTTGTTCTTTCTTCCATTGCTGATAAAAAAGGATTTTCTTCTGTTAACACAAACACCCTTACCATACAGGTGCGTGTAAATGCCGTGTCAGCATGATATTAGAGCATAGTTAGAAATAATGCAGATGCCAACTTTATCGCTTTTGTTTCAACTTATCATGCTGAGCCGTAATGTCATCAAGTAGTGCAACAACATAATAGTAAGTGTGCGATTAATCACAAGCACTCCAATCACATTCTTGACTTTTTTAATTACAAAGTGAAGTTATAGCACTATAAAATGGCGACATACAGGATCCATCTGCTCTGTTTGAGTGCCTTTTGTATTCATATGAATAGGCTTATGAATCACTTAATTGATATGGAAAATCCATAAACCCTTCAGAAATAAACGTTGTCATAGAAAACATTAAGGCTTTCAAAAGTAACTAGAATTTGGGGCATACAAAGTTATTGCGCATTAAATGGTTATAACGGACTTTGAATAAAGATATTACGTCTTGATGATATTCAATTTTTTTTTACCTGTAATGATTTATTTTACGCCAAAGTTTGAGTTATCTGCAGAAGCTGAAGGCTGAGGCGGACAACACAAACTGAGGCCTTGATAATTATCGCTATTATGCGAAATCCGAATCCGATAATTGTTTTATTATGCATATTACTGAGTTCTATTTGCGACTCCGCCATGACAAAACCGATCAAACTTCTAGTTAGTGTGCTAATTGCGTCACTTGTGCATGCCTAAAACTATTGTCTGTAGGTATGAGGTCAATTTTACATATACAAAATCTATTTTATGCAGGTATGACGTATGAGAGACAGAGCAAGCAAGAATTAGCTGCGCGCTTATAGCCAATCAAAATCGAGCTTTTGACACCAATGTATAATAATCTGTAATATTGCACTTGTAATCAAACACTTGGCTGTAATTGCACACCTTTAAGCGGACAGATTTTTGAGCCAATTATTTATTACTTTCAGTTAAATTCACCAATCACAATATAGATTAGAATCATTATCTGTCATTATTTTGCCTCAACATTTTTTTTCAAACTAGAAGAATTTGTATCGTTGGACATTGTCCTTATAGAAAATATTTTCCCTATTGAAAATTTTTATTTATACCATAAATAGAAAACTCAAATTGAATTAAAATATTTCTTTTTGTGTTTTGGACAATTTAATTATTACGATCATGAACAGCAGTACTTCCTGTTTTCCAATTTAATCTGTAATCGTACTTGTGATTAACTCGGTTGTCCAATTCTGTTAATCACTCGTATGATTACAGAACGAATTGGACAGCACCAAGTCCTATTTACCAATATTTATTAGAATTTAAAATTTTGCACAGATTGTTTATAAGTGCAACTAATTTCAAAGCTTTTATCTTTTTTAGAGCCCTGTGCCGTTACCAGCCATCTACTCTTTGGCACTTCTCCATTCCTTGTTGCATTGTAGGCGCAAGGTCAGTTTACAAGGCTTCAGTTACCCTTATCAATGGTAAGAACTGGTCTAGAAATTCATTTGTACCAACCGTCAATCTACCTATGGTAAAAACTGAACTAGGATATTGTATATTCAATTTTTTGGGACAATTTTAAGTTGAAAATATTGTTACGAATATTCTTAGTTTAGGAAATATTGGTGACATGGAATATCCGTTTCTGAAATAATTGGCATGTGAAACAGCTTCAAAGGTAATAGATCTGTGGATGGGTTGGCAATGTGAGATTAGAGTACCATTGCACTAGTGACTACATGTAATCCGTAACGTTCGTTTTATCTAAAAATGCAAACTATTTTTTTACAAATCCGAGCCTCGGCATTATTCTTGAAATATTCTTAAAATGTGGCCATTTTAATTCTCAGTATTCGTATAAAGTATATTCTTATACACAAAAGTGTAACAGAAGTGACAAAAGGCGAGGCTCTATTCTCGTAGCATTTATCTCTCTCTATGTTTTGTGTAAGCAACAAAGCATGTGTATTATTTACCATACATTGCAATTAAATACAAATCATTGAAATTATCCTGAAAATGTCCATGGTGAATAATGCTTAGTGCCTATTACTGGTTGTTCTAGCGCCGCAGAGAATTACTAGCCTTAAAGCAAGTGAGCAAACAGTGAGCCATACAAAATTTGCACACAAGAAATAAAAAGTTTAGGGACTTTCAAATTTATTCTTTACTTATTAATTTATAAAATGAAATGTCTTGAACATTTCATTTTGAGAAGCACTTTATAGATAAAATAACGAGAAACAGATCATTTTGTTAAGCTGGTATATCATCGAAATGCCATCGACAGCAATTGACAATTGTATAAGGGATAACATGTGATTTAGTTTGAAAAGCTATTTTGTTTTTGATAGGTCACAGCAAGATCTCAAAGTTGCCTCAGACGGGTTATGTTATTTGTTTAAACTCTGTACACACGATGTTCATATGAAATCACTCCAGGCCAGCCCCTTGCAGTACATGTTGTGCAACGTTGTATATGCTGGTCATATTGACGATGAGAGAGACTGGGAAACTGTCAGTTCTTTGACTCACTCTGCTATATACGACCAAATCATTCAGGTAAGCCCGTACTTGAACTCAAAACACATATCACGCCGCGGTTTTACCGGCGTAACTTCTTAGGTTAGAGCGGTGGATCCAATTTTTAGCGTTGTGTCTTCTCTGTTAGGAAAAATTCTAAAAAGTTTTTGAAACACCCCAGGTTCCAATTGGGGAGTTTTTTGCTCATTGACTTGAGATTTGTCAGTTTTAAATCTACAGATTTAGAATTTCAAGAGCATGTCAGCTTTTTTTTAGGTTTTACGAAATTTTCAAATTATCGTAATAAAAGTCCGCCGCTTTCGTTTTTTAATCTCGTACAAAGTAGAAAATGTCATAGATGGTATCCATGCACGCGCTCAATGTTTCTGTTTGAATCTAGAAAATATTTTTGTTTCGTACTTTGTTTCTAATACTAAACCACCCGTCGATCAATTGTAAACTGATAAATCGATTTTGTTCAAATGCAAAATTGATAACTGTTTTAAGCAAACGACTGAACAAGAGTGAACCAGATTTATTCAAACGAGTTGTTTTAAATTTTAAACGACTTTAATACAAACGACCTGCACATGGGTTTTCCCTTGGAATGTCACAAATGTTGTGGATTTTGTTCAATACTCCATTTTTGCACTGATGAAGGAAAAGGTTTGCTAAATACATGCTAAATTTTAGCATTGAAATACATTTTTTGCAAAGTTTTAAAGGTGTACAAATCAATTGCTTATTTTGTAATTTTTTGCAGCACATCTGAGCACATCCATATGGATTACAAGCTATATAATTTTGTGATTTTCTCATTGTTACTTGGTCATGACACGTTCTTACACAACCGTGTGAATTATATTTCATAAGTGAAATATTGCGGTGTTGTTTCTATGACTTAATAAGTGTTACACCGTAATTAGAAGAATTTTTGGAACTGACCTTCATCGGAATGAACGCCACTTATTCTAAAACGTCAGTTTCAAAATTCTTCTCACTGCGGTGTAAAACTTATCAATTTTTAAAACTGTTTTGGTTATTTCTTCCAAATGCGAAGATTAATCATTTCTTGTATAAAACGTCATCAGCAATGTATCTTATTAACATTTCATTGCTGCAATTGAAGCGAGTTGTCTTCTATTCGGAACTTAGTGCAATCTTAGGATGTCACATGCGTTACAGGCGATCAGCGGTTCAAGTTCATAACGTATGAAAAGTAAATTCGACGGGTCGGTTGTAGATGACGAACATATAGTAGAAGACAATTCTCACCACAGGCGGCAAAATCAAACAGTTCAAAAAGATAATGTCGTTCTTACTGGATTTCCAACAGTTGTTCTAGGTCTTGACTGAGTTTGCTACCAAAATGGTTTTCTTTTTTGACTGATATTAGCCAAAACACGCAATAAAAAAAGTAGATTATATGTATTTTGCTTAAATTGTGTAAATTGTGTTCTTTGAAACGGTTTTTGTCGCACATTTTTTCATCTATCTTATTTTGCTACATAAAAATTAGTATGTTCATTAGCTAAAAATAAAAAAGCCGGTTTTGTTGTTGTTTGAAAAAATATTGGAACCATGTTCTGCAAAGTAAGTATTGTCAGAAAAAACTACAAGGGCTCTAGTTATAAATATAGTATTTGCATTGTGTTTGTTGTTAACACTTTATCTTAAACTTATATAATGCTCTTTGTTATTGTCGTAGCAACTTATCAAAAGACCACAGGGAGAAAGTGAAACTGTTGAATCGTATTTGGATAACCTTGTAGAAATCCCCATTGACTTTCTTGGTCTGGACCAAAATGCAATTGATAGCAAAGAGCTCAAGAGCAGCAGGTCAGTTCTTATTTTACCATTCTAAATGATCTCAATCACCTCTTGGTTGAACCGCGGTCAAAAGTGATTTTCGGATGCCCGCTAAAATGATTCCACTATATAGAATCTGACAACCTCTAAATCCATTACAATCTCAGTAATCTGTTACGATGCCAGCGTGGTGGTCCCTGATAGTGTAATGGTTAACACGCCTGACTAGTATACAGGGAGACGTGGGTTCAATTCCCGCTCGGGGCAAAACTACCAATTTTTTCTGATGAGTACGTTGGAAAGATAATAACATTGACTTCTTTCTTTC
>JAOTRI020110036.1:0-13113 GCA_028564885.2 Zoanthus sanctaehelenae | reverse complement strand
AAACAATAAAACACGCTTTTTCTATGTTTTATACTCTGATAAAACATAGATTTTCGACCAATCAGAGTGCGCGTAGGATCCTATCTATATTATAAATATATATATATATTTATTGCTTGCTTGATGCTTAGCAACCATGAGTTAATGTGCAAAATTAAAAAGGATCGGACTGTCTGGCAAAAATAGTAACTTTAGAATTAAAACAAACCTCGGCCATTTTTCTGGTCCAGCAAAAAGCGAACGGTTTTTAAAGCCTGGTTGCTTCGTTAAATCAAAAACTCAGAGGCATGCACCACCTTGCTCCGACAAGCCTTAAGCAATTATTTTTAAAAAAGATCCCTTTTTAAAATTGTTTTTTTCTTTATTGTTTGGACTTTGATACTTTTAAATAATAATACTTTTAATATTCACAAGTATTATCACAAGATATCTAGTAAAAAAGTTAATTTTAATTAAGCCATAAGATTTTGATCACTTTTTCATATTCTTTTACCGTCAATTCTCATAATATTGCTGTCGAGATAACTTCCGCCTGTCTTTGACATTATCTGTTGGGTTCTGCATCACAAAAGGTTTTTCAATTGCGAAGATGCAATAAATCGTATTTCTTTTTTATTTAACTGTTTCATTAATTTAGCTAAAACATCTGTATGAAGGAAACGTAAGTTTTCAGGTTTCTTGTAAGTTTGATGTTTCTATTTACCGAGGCGCCACAGAGTTTTTTTTTAATTATGTTGTTAAAAACTTTATTTTATTCCTATTTTTGAGATTACCATTGCAATAATTAAAGTTATTCTGCGGTGATTAAGGTTGGTTTATCAAGTTGCTTTGTTTTGTTCGACATTCATTGTGCTGGCCAGCATTGTATGTTTCTTTTGATTGTAATTTATTGTATTTTTGTAATAGTTTATTACTGTATTGCTTTGTAGAAATATACTGTTTGTTTGATTTCGTTTCTAAAGCAAATGTCGAATCTCCCACAGTTTTGTTTTAGCAGCCTTTCGAAGATCGTACTTTCCCATAGTGTAGAGAACAGGACGAACAAACGATGAAAATATCCGAAGAATGTTAAAGAAGTAATGCAAATTAAGAGACATACTAAACGTTAGTTTTTTTCCTAACGATTGCTGTAAAAAAGCTAAGAAATATGGCGTCCAGCCAGTCAAAAACATTACTAGGATTATAATATATATTACGATAGCTCTTCGTTCTCGAAACTTCTCCACACTGACACTTTGCCTCTTTGTTGTATTGTTGCGTTTGATTCTCTGACACTGCTTGTGTACAACTGAAAGAATCCTTGCGTACGCGTAAACCATGAAAACAAGAGGCAATAGAAAGAATAAAAAAGTACAAATAGTGTCGTAAATTCTGTTGTGGAAGTCTTCTTGTTCTCCACCATTTTCGGACACACCGATGTCCAAATCGGTCCATGCTAGTTGCACTATAGCAACCGAGAAGGAAACAAACCAAAAAAAAGCCATAGCGAAATGAGTTCGCAAGTTGTTAACAAGTTCGTGATATCTTAAAGGGTGCAAAATGTAAGTGTATCTGTCAAGTGTGATTCCCAGAATGTGAAGCAAAGTAGTGATGGAGATGAACCTGATAAATATTGCAGAAGTGAAGCAGGTTGGAGTGTTGTATGTGCTGTTACACGCCACGTAAAGAGACACTCCAAACAATCCCATTGAACAATCGCAGCCGGCTAAACTGGCAAGCCATTTGTTAGTAACAGAGTGGAGGTTCTTCTTTTTAACAATGAGATACAAGATAAATCCATTCACTAAGACAATTGGGAACGCAATTATTATTGGCAAAATCTGTGTTCGGGGCTCAAATTTTCCTTGGTAGCCATGTTCAAAGTGACTTGTCGCCGATGATGTATCGTTGCTGAACATAATGCGTTCAAAAGCAAATGAGAAAATAAGCTTTTGCCATCTGCCTTTTATATCCCTTTGGCACTGATCAGCTGGATAGAATGACAATGGTCCTCTTAACCATTATGAAACAACGATTTTATCAATTTTTATCACGTCTTCTCCCTTGACACGGGTGACAACCCAAAGTCTTTCTTTCTTTTATAGCATTTTGCTAAATTACTAAACTTTTTCATAAATGTAAATATTGTAATGTCATTTGGGGAATTAAGCCAAAATGTGTCCTTTTTTAAGAAATTAGAGAAAAGTAAAAGCCTCAGTTAAAGTGAATAAATTGCTTCTTCCGGAAGAACAATATACTTTAGCTTATGACACATTTCCATTGTAATCTGTTACCACATTGATGTTGAAAGCAGAAAAAGTTTTAAATACCGTTAAATTTTTTACACAAACAAACTGAAATAATCATGTTTCTTTTTACGCAATTATTTTTGATACAAAGTTAAAGAATAAAGAACTAGAGAAATGGCGAAAGACAGCAGGTGAAGTAATCTCAAAGCTCACAAGAAATCTTAATCAACTGCTATTTTAGTGCTGCGTTGAAAGATTCAAGTTCATACCAACTAAAGAGAATTTGAAGTTACTATGACAACAAAAGAAATTGACTAACCATTTTGAAAAAAGTACAATTTCGTTGAAAAACATGTCTCACAGTTACTTAAATTCCGGTTAGAAATGCTTCAACACTTTACAAGCACTTCAACTTTATCATTTTGACCACTGTCATAAGATTCTTTTCAATGTAACATTTCATTGCACGGAAGCATTAACCAAAGGTTTGAAGTACAATTACAAAGAGATTGTTTTGTTTTGAAAACAGCCAATTTAGAGTTTTGGGAAAACAGGAAAAGAATCGTACAGTATGCACTTTGTCCGATCAGTTTTCATAAAAATCAACATTCGTACTAATGTACTGTGTGAAATTATATTCTGGAATTAATTTTATAAATAAATCTCTGTAAGCTAAACGCGAAAGAAAGTAATTATGTCTATCAAATGGACGATCATAAAGCTTTTTTAGATTTCAATGCTTTTTGGAGGAAGCTTGGGCGGAAATGTAAAATTGTGATAACAATAATTTATAATGTATTCTGTGCAAGATATTGAGTCGCCATTATGCAGAAAACATGTTAATAAAGTAGTTGTTTTATATTCTCTGAAGATGGCCTGTAATAATAATGCATTATTTTCAAAGGCAAAACAAGGTTTTACTATGAACATTTAATGTAACTGTAGCAACAGCTTGATAAAAAAAAACTATAACCTTATTTAAAAACATATTTTCCATACAGCACAGATGCTGTCTTTTAAAAGAAACTGAGAAAGATCACAAGTTTCATTTTTGTCGTTTTAATGTGAAGATGAAAAGTGTGGCAACGGAAAGCTCATAAATATAATTCAAAATTTTAAAAACTCTTTTCTTAACATTGTTCAGTAAAGGTAATTCAAAATTGTAAAGTACTAGAATTTATTACTAACACGATGGTTAATAGTTTTCAAAGTCAATGAATTAAAAGGCAATTGTTTTTTTGGCTGTATTTTAAACCCGTTAACACCTGGTTATCAAGTTAGTAGAGGCGTTTCAAGAGTTTTGACAACAAGCGACATCAAGGCGAAAAAATCAAATTTACACTCAAGCCACTAGAGTCTTAAGGTACTAAACTATATCATCTTTCATCTTTCACTATAATTATAAAAAAAATACAACTGCAAAACTACAAAAAAGAAAAATTGAGACCACTTGTTAGTAAAAAACAGGAAAATTGTAATCAATCGTTTCCAATTTGAAGAACTATATAGTTTATAATGTTTTAGATAACTACAGGAGCGTATATCTAGGAGCTACCGTGTTTTAGTGTCGCGGCGTTTTTACAAACCGACTGCTTTTTAGTTAGTTCTTGTGAATTCAAACCAATTGCATTCGTCCATACTTAATGAATACCCTCACTTTTAATTTGTATGAATTGTTTGATTCCTCCGGGACAGGAAGTCCTATTGAAATTTGCCGATAAAAGCGATCTAAAAATAAATGAGTTTGTGCATGAAAACGCCATGACACAGGTCTGTTATGGGAGTTTCTCGCTCCTACTTATATGGTGAGTTAAAACAGTATCAAGAGCCTTTTGTTATTAGAATAATTTTCACAACAACAGCTATACTTAATTCAACTGAGGAAAATGTTTTCAAGATAATCGTAGCCCGCAGAAATAACAAAGCTAGTCGTGGTTGGCTGCGATATTATAAATTATATTTGGTTTATTTACTTTGAAAATCCTTGGGATTAAAACTAAAACTCTTTATAGAACAAAAGAAACGCACGAACAAGTAAAAATCTAACATTTTAAAAAATATTAGTTAAAGTTGATGTACCGATTTTCATTTGATTACGTCACGGCAGTGTTATGGTCCCGGTAGACCATGCAGTTTCTACCTTCTCGCGTCAATGTATTTCCTCTTCCCAGAATCCCAAATAATGAACGTGCTTAAAAGGTCGATCTCCCTAGATGAAACATCAATTATTGCTAAACAAGATACAGTTCTTTTCTTGTAACAAATTACAATGAAAACGTTTCATTTCAGCAAAAACAAACCAAGATTATTTCTTTTAAGAAAATTTAAATCTTGAAACTACAAAAAATATAGTTTATATTGACCTCTTTCCTATTTTCTTTTCATTTCGTTGAACGCCGTCCGCTTCTAGGCATTTACCATGTATGTTTGCTTCCGTTTGTGTGATAAGATTACGGAAGATTCAAACATCAATGTTACACAAAAAGCTTGGCGTCTAAGTTGAAAAGCTAACGGTTTATTTAGGCTGCGGGCATTCGCTTCGATATAAAAACAATTTTTTTATTCAGTTTAATGAAACAAAATTTAAATTCACATACAATTATTATATTATTCAGCATTATTATTAATATTATTATTACAATTATTGTTGTTGTTATCATTCTTACCATAATAGCATGCAATATTCCAGAAGGAATTATCGGAAATAAAATTGTCAAAGTTGTTAAAAATGGCACTCAAGTCATTCATGTTCAGTTCACTGGTTTCACGAGTCAAATCCGAGCCCTAGTCAAATCCGAGCCCGAGTCAAAAGTCCGAGTCAATCAAAATAATGTTTTTTGATTAAAAAGAAAAACAAAAAATATTCACCCTAACGCTAACAACTCGGGCTCGGATTTGAATTGTGAAACGGATTTACTCCATTCATGTTGGTAGCATAACTATACATGATAGGCACGGACTGCTGCAAGGAAAGGGTGGTTTTAAAATAATCATAATATATTCTGCAACCGATCCGTACAACGGAAAAGCAACAAGACAGTGTAAAATTGAAAACAAAAATTTTATTTATCCATTGTTTTGGTTTGAAAAACAACTCCCCTTCCCTACCCCTCCCAGTGCTCCTCTGCTAGATATGGAGGTGAAGCAGATCAAATATGTTTTAGTTCCCGTAGAAGATAATATAATATTATGTCATTACGTACATGCGGGCATTGATTTGCTAAACGAACGAATGTTATAGAATGATATTCATACAAAATTAGAAACAGTTACTTGTTTTAAAGTTCTCCTTAAGAGTCAAATTTTAGAACTGAATATGAACTTTTTAAACTAAAAATTTTTCAAACAGCTCATATTTATGATTACATTCAGAATAATTTAGAGAGAATAATTTCTTTTTGCTAACTTTATGGAAAGTTCCCTTCCAAATCTGATACTTTTGACAAAAAAAAGAAAACGATTATGTAAAGGCTTCAAAATAATATACTTTGGGTTGACAATTGATAATATAAGATAGCTGCATGCATAACACTGAATAATGTCAGTCCATATAAATTAAACCAATTAGAATGATACATATTGTACAAACTAGTTGAATGTAAATTATAATGAATGCCCATGCAGTAAGACAAAAAACGCCGAATTTAAAGAAGAAAATTAGATTGATAAGTACAAAAAATAAAAAGTTACAAATATAAATACTTTTGCATTAAAGAGTAAATTGATTTGGGTTGTCTTAGGAAGATGAATTAATTTTGACCCGACGATTCAAATTAGATATGTGCTTTTTCTAATAAAATCTAGTAAGTTTTGCCAAGGATTATTTGTTCACAAACGTGAACAATGACAATGTCTAAGGAGCTTTTTTTAAAATATTCAATAAGTGTACCATTTGGGGTTTACCTCGGTGTAAGAACCTGTCAAGTTCACGAGTGACGTATAACAAGAAAAACAATGAAGTCAAAACAATAGATAGAACGAACATAAAATTGATAAAACAAAGAAAAGACATCACAGGTTCTTACACCGAGGATGACCCACCATTTGGAACACGGATAGATGTACTAAACGGTGCTTCTGTGTCTTTTACTATGCATACTGTTAAATTAAAAGATTTCTTAAAGCTTCAACTAGAAACACTTTCACTGATTACAGCCTTACAGCCTGCGCTTGTTTGTAAATTGTTCTTGTTTTGGCCAATCTGAGTCTCATTGTTCTTATCAAGTTGTCTTTCGTAGTCTCTTTAAATTCGTTCGTTTCTGTTATGTAAAAACATTCTGTTGTTGAACTCGTCCTCAAATGCTTTATTCGCATTTATAATTTTTAACAAGATGTAGTTTAAGGTCCAGGAACTTTGCTATGTCCTCGTCTGAAACAGAGTACTTGCGTAGGCGGCAAACTTTCACCTTCTGGGCAATCGTGAGCTTGTTCGGCTCGGGACAATGAACTGCTTTCACCTTGTTAAGTTTCAGGCCAAGAGACCGGGAAATCTCCTCGTCTGAAAAGCCATGGTTATTCCTAAGGGAACAAACTTGTTGCTTTTCCTTCGGAGTCAATGGAAAATCTGGACAATCTTTGGACAAAAATTTAACCTGAGATTTTGTCAAAGGTTTTACAGCGGCAACAATTTGGTCAATGGTTAAGCCATTACTCTTTTCTCGACAGACTCTTTCTTTGTAAAACTTGTTGTTCAAAACGCACTCGGCATTGAATTTATCCTTAGCTGCTGCTTTTTTTACCACCTCTTCAATTGATTTCAAAGTTGTGTAATTCAAGCCTGCTTTTGACTCACAGTCGGCTTTGTTAGGACTGAACAATTTAACAGCTCTCACATACAGAGTAGGTAACTGGTATTGACCTTTCTTGCAGTAGTCTACACAATAATTGGCCGTTATCAGTTTCTTCAGATAGCAACCAAGAGTAAATTCTACCTTTTTTAATCCGCTAGCAAGAATACCTTGCAGCTGAAGTGTTCGCTGTTTACCAGCGCTGTTTATCTCCTGAAGGAAAGTTGAAATGCTTGTAAAGGCTTCTTGGAGGTTCGGCGTACTGGAGGCGACCCCATCGGCCAGGTTCTTTATGTCTTTGAGTACCATGGCGAGATCTTTTGATCGTATTTGAGATATTACAACAAACCATCCCTAAAAGCAAAAATGCATTTAGAATATTGCTCTCCTCAAACATATTTTCGTAATCATCATCATTATCATTATCATCATCATTGTCATCCTATCATCATCATCGTCACCACAACCATCATCACCACCATCCCCATCTTAATTGGGGAAGAGGGAGGTTTTTAATATGACACTGAAAAGCTCCTCTAGGGGAGTCGTCATTCTTAGTATTTATTTTATTTTGTATTTTATTATTTTTATCACCATCATCATCACCACCATCACCATCATCACTACCATCACCATATCATCATCACCACAACCATCATCACCATCGTCACCACCATCAACACCACCATCATCATCATAATCACCACCACCATCATCATCACCATCACTATATCGTTGTCACCACTACCATCATCACCACCATCATTATCATCACCAACACCATCATCATCACCACCATCACCATATCATCATCACCACAACCATCATCACCACAACCATCATCACCACCATCACTATCATCATCACCACCATCACCATCATCATCACCACCACCATCACCATATCATCATCACCACAACCATCATCACCACCATCACCATCATCATCACCAGCATCATTACCACCATCACCATCTCCATCATCACACCATCACCATCATCACCATCACCATCTCATCATCACCATCATCATCACCACCACCATCATCATCATCATCATAATCACCATATCATCATCACCATCATCAACACCATCATCATCATCATCATAATCACCATATCATCATCACCATCATCACCACCATCATCATCATCGCCACCATCATCATCATCGCCACCATCACCATATCATTATCACCACAACCATTATCACCATCATCACCACTATCACCATCATCATCGCCACCATTATCACCACCATCATTATCATCATCATTATCACCATCACCACCATCACCACCATCATCACTATCATCACCACCATCACCATCATCATTGCCATCATCACTACAACCATTATTACCATCACTACCACCAACAACACCATCATCACCATATCATTATCACCACAACCATTATTACCATCACTACCACCAACAACACCATCATCACCACATCCATCATCACCATCACTACCACCACTAACAACATTACCACCACCATCACAATCACCATCGCCACCACCACCACATCATCACCATCACCACAACCATCATCACCATCATCACCACCATCACCTTGATGATCATCACCACAATCATCATCACCATCATCATCACTATCACCATCATCATCATCACCACTATCACCATCATCATCATCACCACTATCACCATCATCATCATCACCACTATCGCCATCGCCATCATTACCATCATCATTATAACCACCACCACCACCATCGCAATCTCTATCATCATATCTTATGTTGCATGGTTAAATAGAATTATCTTCAATATCATCAACCATCAACCACAATAAAACTGCCAGACGTCAAGTGTTCTTACCTGGTATTCCAATGTACAAATGTACTCTTTAACCTGAGCTAACATCTCATTTGTATTCTGGTCAGCTTTCACCACATCTCGAACAGATTCTCTTGCCCTGTCACGCTTAATCTGGCAGTTCTTAATCTTCGAATAAATGGAATAGATATCCACACCTGGAATAATAAGAGATTTATTAATCAGATTTCAAAACAGACCTTTTTGCAGTATGGGGTCAGGTGACCACAAACACCCTAAATCAATCAGCTATGACAAAATGGTATCCAAACATAGAAAGAGCAGGTTCACATTGGTAAAATGGCAAAATTTCTGCTATTAACTATAGATATGTAATAAATAGCAAGCAAGGATTTGTACGTATGACTGGAATCAATTCCTTTCCGTACATTTCCTTAGAAAAAATTTGATTTTACAGTCGTTATTTTTTAATCTAGGTAAAAACAGGGCACTTAAGTTTGACAAGCATGTTTCCACACTTCTAGTGTCATCTTCAGTATCTTCAGGCAAATACAAATAAAGGAATTATATAAATAGTTTTAAATTTACATGTTTAACTTGAGCATTCAGAGAGGGGTTTTCAAATTTAATGCGGATGTCTTCTTTAGTCTTGAGTTGAAACTCTGTTAAGGCATAATCTAAAATTTCAAAAGAGTCAACAGAACACAGAGAACGACATTGCGGAGAGCTCTCCAGGTGTCTGAAAACGTTTGAGTAGTTAAGTGCTCGCTAACGTGGGTTGAAAAATGCTGACACATTTCTCCGACATAACAGGCTGTACAACCCGCACAAGAAAATTTATAAACAACTCGCGAACGCAGCCCACTTGGGACAGGGTCTTTCAGGGTTTTTAAACAAGGTGAAAATCAGTTTAATGTCTAAGTTGTAGCAATATTCCTTGATAAGGCGCCGAATGCATTTCTGTGCTATCCTAAAAAGAGTTCCAACATAAGGAATTTTAAAGTGATAAGTAGAACATTTTTCATTAGAAACAGATAACTTGGAAGTGCCCGTTTACGTTTTCTTTCGATAAACTCTTGGGATGACAGAAGAAGTGCTATTGTCAATGAGAACGTCCAAAAAGGCCAACTTGCGATCGACTTCTTTTTCCATCGTGAAACTAATATTAAGATGTTGAGAATTAATAAAATTACGAAAACTATTAGCATCAGCCTCCGTCTCAAATAAGCAAAATGTATCATCCTGATAATGTCGATAAAATACAATTTCTCCATCGTAGTTACCCAGCCACTCCTTTTTATGGTGTCCCATAAATAAGTTGGCAAGGACTGGTGCTAAGGGGGACCCACTTGCTACCCCATCTATTTGATCATAAAAAGAATCATTAAAAATAAAATGCGATTGTGAGGTGGCTATAACAAAGAGTTCATTAAGTTCATTTTGTGTTAATTTGATGGTGGGATTCCCTTTAAGTATTCGCCCTATGTAAGGTCATCTGGCATCCAGCATCCACGATTGTTTTGACTTGCGCATCAGGCATCCAAGGCAAAAACATCCGGCATCCGGAATCCATCCAATGTCAAAATTACATACAATCCGCTTCCATCGCCAAGGATTACTACGGCAAGAAACTATAGACATTACAACCCCGCATTGTTCTCAGAATGTTTGAAATGGGATATACGAGATATTGAACAAAACCCCAATGAAGGGTTGGAATGTTTCAATGACCTATTTCAAACCGCAGCTGACAAATATGCCCCAGTCGTCACGCGCCGAGTTCGTGGTAATTATATGCCCTGGTTAACACTTTGCATAAAAGATCTTTTGCATGAACGTGATCTCCAACACAAAAAGGCTATCAAAACAAACAGAGAAATTCAATGGAGTAACTACAAGAGGCTGCGAAACACCATCAATACAAAAATGAAGAGAGCCAAATGTGACTACTATTCCACCAAACTGTCAAATGATCAAAATCCAAAAGAAATGTGAAAAACACTAAGTGAGGTTTTACCCAGAAAGAAAAATACAGCAAATGGAGCCTCTAAAGAGTTATCAGCAGCAAAGTTTAAAATAAGTTGTAGATCTTCACGATTATTGCTAAACATTTATGCAGAGTATATAAAGAAAAATCTTCCCCGCCCAAAGTTTTAACACCACGAGTAAATGAAAATTTTACACTAGAGAAGTTAGTACAACTTTTGTTTGTCAGGAACTTTCAAGGCTCAAGTCGACAAAAGGTACTGGTCTAGAGAATATCCCCGCAAAACTATTAAAGGATGCAGCCCCCATTATAGCCAAGCCAATCGGCCACTTAATAAACTGGACGATTTTGACCGGCGAAATTCCATCTTTATTGGAAAGAGGTTAAAGTAATCTCAACATTTAAATCAGAAAAACGGAGCGACGAAACAACTATCGCCCAATATCGGTTCTTCCTGTTGCCTCCAAGATATGGAGCGTGCAATTCAGATACAATTGCTCAAATTATTGACGGATGTTAACATCCTTACGATCTATCAGTCTGGTTTCCGGAAAAAGCACTCAACAGAAACGGCCGTTGTTTACTTGGCTAATTATATACTGGAACAAATGGATAAAGAAAAGCTGACTGGTGCAGCCTTAATAGATCTAAAAAAAGCTGATGACGTCAAAATGTGGCTATCGGCTATCGCCTCGTGTGCCACTTTTTTGTTCTTACCATATTTTGACGTCATCTGTGATCTATTACTGAACAGACGCACGGCAACATGGAATCTATTTGTTAAATAGTAAACAGTGAAAGAACCAATCAAATTCACAGATTCACAATAGAACATACTAGATTTATACTAAATATATAGAGGATATTACACGGTGGTTTATCTTAGAGTGGCAAAAATATTTCACGAGTGTGCTCAGCGAACGAGTGAGATTTTTTTTGCCACGAAAAGATAAACTTCATATGAGTAGTTATACCATTAATCTCAGGGGACAAAACCATACGGTTCCTAAGCCGGAAATGACCATATATGGTCAAATGACCAAATATGGTATTTAGTGTCCCCAAACCCTTTTGACCATATTTGGGCAATACCGGAAATGACCGTGCACTCGACCCAGACCCCTAAACCGGAAGTGACCCTAAAAATGCTCGGAAAACAATCGGCAACCAATTAGAAGAGGATTACAACAAACGAAGACGTCTACCTAGACCCCAGGCCCTGTAGAATAACTATAAATACAGGGTAAATATTGATTTAACTTTATTTGCTGCAAAGATGATGGAGAAGTGGGTCATGACGGATGAGCAACTTATAATATCGTACATAGAGCGAATAAGTAACATATTTTACATATCTGTCATTGAAAGTGGCGACACGTATGAGGATTGGCTGAAGAAGGTGATTGAAGAAGATGCCAAGATCTTCAAATACCCGTGGGGTGTCTACATGAGCGAGAATCCTAAGTTGAGAGCTAAAAGGGCCACTATTTATGGAGCTATAAGTGATTATGCGGAAGCTTTAGTTGAAGCGAAAAGAAGAGACAATCAGCGCGTGTGGGATGAATATCATGCTGAACTTTGTGCGGAAGAGGAAAGAGAAAAGGCACTCGTTGAGGATGCAGCTAAATTAGACCTGAACCAATGACAGAGCAGTAGCAGTAGCAGCTAGGATGTATAAGCATTGATGCAAAGTGTTTTTTATTTTAGTTTATCAGAAACATGGGGGAGGTTGCTGAAGTGATTTCTTCCAAAAAACGTAAACAAAGAACGTCATTGGACGAATGTCAAATACAAGTCAGAGAAGGTGTATGAGATATTAGAGAAGTGGGTTCATAAAGAGTTGGATGAGGATGTAACATTGGGTATCGGATTTACCATTCAATCAAAACACGGTGGACCGTTTCGACTATCTAGCGGTAAATTACGTGTCGATGGCGTGACTACTAAGAAAGTGTATCGTGAATATACTGTCTGATCTTCGGTAGCTAATAACACTGTGGTCATGGGTTCGAATCCCATCCGAAGAATAAGATGCTTTTATTTACACATGGAAATGCTAGAAAGCCTTTGGTAGCTCAGTAGGTAGAGCTATGGACTGTAGATCCACACGTAGCGGGTTCGAGTCCCGTCCGAAGGAATGTTTGTTTTTTACATTCTTTTTCGTAAAAGGACTTCACTGTTTTGTTATTGAAGTTGCAACAATCTCCCAGTAGCTCAGTGGGTAGAGCGTTGGACTTTTAATCCATTGGTCGCGGGTTCGAGCCCCGTCTGGGAGATGGTTGCAGTGGTGTAGTCGGTAACACGTGA
>JAOTRI020110025.1:0-13113 GCA_028564885.2 Zoanthus sanctaehelenae | reverse complement strand
GTGAATGAACAATGGTATTTGAAAACTTGGAGATGCTGCATTCAGTCGTACGATCTCAGGATATTGAGTTCAGGTTCCAAATAATTATTTTATCTTTTTTTCTCCTTTATTTACGAAGCTATAATGTGTTTTGTAAAGCTGAAAAGATGTAAAACGGCGATTTAGCAGCAGAAGTATGATAAACTTGATGGACTTAACGGCCCTTAACAACATTCTTCAGTTTCATCATGATAATTTATTGTTCTGAAACTTACATGTCCTGCCGCTTCTTCAGAGTGAAAAGATGTAATTTTGAGACGACAAAACAAGCAGACAAGCAGTTTCGTGTCTTCGAATCTTTATTGAGAAATTTCAAAAATATAATTATTGAATTCAAAGTTGAAACGGTGCATGAAAGTCGCGAATTGTACTCTGAACGGCTTTGAAAACTCCATGCGGTCTGGCTAGTTGTCAAATATTATTACGTGTATTTGGGTCAAAATATTTATCCAGGTCTAATAGAGTTTTTCAAGAATTGTGTTTCAGTTTGTACATTTTTCTGCAGATATGAGAAATAAAACTAAGGATGTTTACTCGCATTGGGAATTAGTTGACTGTGTAATCAACATGGCATGGCTTTTTGGCTATTGATCAAGTTTTTGTTATGATGCACGTGTCAAGAATAAATTGCTTTCAAGACATTTTCTCGTAATTGGAACAATAAAACTTGAATTAAAAAACTATTATTTTTGTATGTAATTCCTTTCTTGAGAAATTTAAATGTGTTATTTGAAAATGTCTTTATCAAACAAATTGTTTACTTACCGTTCGTCCGTAGCTCGCACAAAGTGTGTGGTCACACTTTGGTCTGGGAAAGTATACTTTCGTTCATTTCCAATTCCATGGAGACCGTACATTTAACATTATGTGAATGAAATGCGATACAAGCAAAAACAAAACTTCAATCGACCCAATGTTGAAACCATGCTAGAAACATGCTAAGTAAACAAACTATGACAGCTGTATAATGGTAATAACTGAAGACCAAAATAATATTAACCATAGTGCTTGTGAAGTGTACAGAGTCACTTCTTTTGCACACAGCTTTAGTTATGGAGGTATCAACTAAATTGTTTTGCAAACAGCAACATGGCACCTTTTTTGGTGTTTTGTTCCAGTTATTGTATTAACACTTGAGTCTATTGAGACACATGGTGCCGTTTGATAACATACTTTGCTTGAATTCGAAGTGCTTGTAGCACACAAGTCAAATTAAAGTATGACTGTTACATTGCTGCTAAGGCACACCATTGTTATGCTGTAATAGCAAAGAAATACAATTCCAAAGTGAGTTTGTACAAACTACAAAGACTAAAATGGTTTTTCTATGAGAAAATAAATACCTTTTTTGCCAGAAATGTTGCCTCAGTTGCTGAACATGCAGCTATTACTCACACATTTTAAAAAAATCCTTGCCAAAAAATAACTCCATTTACTAATTTGAGGGTTACAACTCATTCAAAGGTATCAGGCATTCAATGTAATGCATATACTTATCAAAAATAAGGTTAGTGAAAAACCGCGTAATTTGCCGCGTAATAGACATATCTTGCCGCGCAGTGCCGCGCAATTACCCACTGGTGCCGCACTATTTCCAATTTTTTTTCGTGAAATGTCAGAAGCCCTGTCAGTTGGACTGAAAGCTACAACTTATTGTGTGTTGTACAGTATTGTCCTTTATTTAAAAACATGCAATATAAATTGAATAAATATATATTATTAAATAAATGTATTATGCGGTATGAATCATACAAAGTAATTCAGACTACAATTATGCGAATTATGTAGGTTAAAATATTTAATATGTTATTAGCGTTTAACTGGAGAAACAACACTGTATTAAATTAACCCTTTGACTCCTGAGAGGTTAAATTGCGATTTTGAACAATTTTTTTGACATGAAAACAATCAATTGGCTTTCTCAGATCCATATTAGGCATTGCCATGGAAACATCCCACATTATGTAGTCCCCAGGGATCTTGTTTTCAGTTTATGAGGTGATGGTGTTATTGAAGTGTCTTGTTGCTGCTGTAGCTGCTGTTAAAAGTGCATTTTTGCTCATTTTTGAGCCTTTTTTGCCTCTCTTCACTACTGGTATGTAGCATCATGAAGCTTAAAGGTAGCATTTGAGCTTACTTGCTGAAAGAAACCAGCGAGGTGTCACACATTTTAGCGATTTTTATGGCATATTTCCACTGGGTGGGTTTCCACAGGTGCCAAAAGAAGTTGGCTTTAAAGCTCAAAGAGAGGCAAATTCACTGAGCTGCCAATGCATTTTTTGGAAGTTTTGACAACTGAATAACACTACTAGGCTAAGCATAAAATTTTGGCAGAACTAAAAAAAGGATTACTGCAGGAAATGCTGCCTGTCCTTGTCAAAGCTTTCCTATTTCCCAGAATGCATAATTTCGGTAGTGAAAATGGCAGGAAACACGTTCGGGCAAGATTGCCACAAAGAAACCGCTGTAGCTCGATCCGTAAACTGAAAAAATTCTAAAAAAACTGCACTATATCTCATTACTCGGTCTGAATTTTGTTGTGATAGCTGTTTTGTTTGCTGGGAATGAAAATTTTATCAAAAAATCCAAGGCCAAACATTGTTGATTTTCCCGTTCCAAGAACAATGCAAAATGGTATATTTTTCAATTTTTGCACTTCAACTAATGACTTTCTGCAGAAATGACAGTTTATTCTTGCATCACTGGCTTTCCAAATTTAAAGAGACTACTTATAAAAGTTTGCTTTAAAACCAAAGTCGAAACATGTTTTCCTTGTTTAAGAAAGATTGAATTCTTTAACTCAGTACCATATCGTGCAGGTGGTTTAGGCCCTTTTAGTCGTCAAGGGGTTAAAAAAATTTATTGAAAATATGTACAATGCACGGTAATTGTATTTTTAATGAAATTTGTGGTGTTGGGAAATGTGATGAATTACAGTCGTGAATGTTTGATTAATTTAAACTAAGGAGTTAATGAAGAAAATTAGTGTTGATTGTTATATAAGATATACATTTTGTTAAAAATTCAGATCACATTTCCAAACGATAGTCACAGTTATTATGATCAATTAAATTTTCTTATAATTTATTTAATCTTGATGAATTACTGTGTTAGGTAAATGAGTTCAGGAAGTCTTAATCACTTTAGATCTTTTTTCATTTCTCAATTTTGCAGTAATGGCAGTACGGTTGTTAGCCATGATGGCATTCATACTGTAGAATCACCATCTCTTGTCAGTGTCACAGACGACTGTCTTAGTAGTGATGAAAGTGAAGCTGAGTTAGAGGTGAGGGAATGATTTATTTGTAGTTGAGAAAATACATAACTGTAAGTCATCTTTTCCCTTTAATAAATGTAACATTTCAATTAAATCTTAAAAAGAATTGTGAATTGTTGGTTTGGTCACATTGTTATAGTTACATATAAGAGTGTTTTTCATGCTTTTTCAAACTTACTGAAATCCCTGTCACTGTGGTTGGTAAATTGATTTTAGAAATAGATTAATTGTAATGCTGTCCAGCCAACTCTATAGATCATGCCAACAACTTGTATTGTAAATAAAATTAATTAATTATCAATATAAGTGTGGTTTGTGTGATGCGAACTATGTTGGCTATACGACTCACATAAATTTTCAGTAATTAGCAAACACCATTATTTTGAAGGATTACAGATTTACAACTGAACACCTCTGACGAGAAGTTTTAAAATCTTAAAGAAGTGGATAGCAAAGTTTAATTGTCTTATATATGAGATGTTTTTTATTGAAGAACTATCATCCACTCTCAATGTACAGTCTGTCTCCGTGCGAGCAAAACTATTTATTACTTAATTTTTGGTTCACTAAAACTGTTTTGTTCACTGTAAATTTTTAATCTATTGTACTGTAATTTCATTGTCCGTTTAACTGTATTGTATGCTGATGCTGGAAATTCTCTATAATTTACATGATATTAACTTTTGTACTGTATATATAATACTAGATGTCACAATTAAATCTTTAAATTGCGTGATAATGGTGTTGGATCCATGATGTTGAAACGTCGTAAAACATTGTTGTTTGTTTTTCTTATTAATTAAACATTCAAGTGAGTTTTAGATTTAATATGTCATAGCTGTCAATCCTCCCGCATTTGGTGGGAGTTTCAAGATTTTCAACCCTTTCTCCTGGCCTCCCACATAAATTATATAACAGCAAGAATGTCCCACTTTTTAAAGATTTTCAGTAACACAAGTGGAATTGCAAAAGTTGTGCAATGCAAAAATCATTGTCATTTCAAAAAAATAAAATGAATACACTGCCTTGTCACTGCCTAGTCTTTGTCTACTTTTACTTTCAATTGGTAAAAAAACTACTTTATATATGTCCTCAGCCAATGATAGATAAGCTAGTATGCAAAACAAGGAAAGCCATAGGGGTAGTGCTTACCCACTTCCTCCTTGCACAATGAGATTTAACCACTTCCATTCCTTTGGAATATACTAGTATGTCAGCATGCCCGAGATCCATTGCTGTTGGCTTATATTTCATGAATGAAGAGTAACAGTAAACAAGGTTTTACTAGATAAACACCGGTTTTACTTACTGTCTCTATTGTATATTTTTTGGTGGGGTGTGGGGGGCACAATGAAAATGGTGAAAGTTCATTTATTTTATTAACTTATTATAATGGGGATCTGGTCCTTCCAAACGAATTATTGGGGGACTGTACTCTGTCACTCCCCCTCCCCAGTTCTGCCACCCATGATCAGAACGAAGTCATTTGTGAGGAGAGCTCTCCTTGTATATTTCTACCTCTTGCTTCCCCTCACCCCCTCACCCTCCCGACACACACATTTCCAAAAGAAGTTACCCTATAACCTCAAGATTTTAAAATTTTGGAGGTTGACACCTACTGTATGATACATTAACAGTCATCAAGGTGTTACAAACTTTCTTCAGGTGCACACATTGTTCATAAACTCAAGCATTCAAAGTGAAATAGTGTGTTTTCTTAAAATTAAAGATTCATTTTTGATTGCCAAAATTATAAACGTTACAACTCACCCCCTCCTCCAGAACTAACTTTTTGTCTTTTTTTATAACTGTTGTAGGTGAATATGCTACTTATATTAATTTACAAAAGTTCTGAGTTCTAATGTTTAGAACTTATTCAATGGTAGTATCATCTTGTGATAGACTTTCCTTTATCATAATTTACCTTGAATTGCAAATAAGGTTTTGCAATGTTTTTATTTTTAATTACTAATTAGCTAAACAAATTATTGTTACAAGTAAAATTGCAACATTTGGTTTTATGTTGTTTTTTTTTCAGTGTCTCTTAAGATCTTCATCTAACCCAGTGAGTTTGATGTAATATATAATTATTAATTATAGAAAAATAACTAACAGTAAACTAGTTTGAGCTGCATCTGTGTTTCTAAAGAAACAATTTAGTAATGAAAATGTAAAAGTTAATTCTACACCGTAAAAAAGAGAATACCTACTGACGTTTCGGACGTTAGTCCTTTGGACAAAGGACTAACGTCCGAAACGTCAGTAAGTATTCTCTCTTTTTTAACGGTGTAGAATTTACATTTTCATTACTATATTATTTATTATATATTGACTTATTTAATTAATTTATTAGTCAATGTATTAATTATTAATGAATTTTACTTTCCAATGTGTTCACCTTACTTGTGCACCAACTACGTAATGCTAACTTAAAACATATTTTTCTTTAAATATAACATACCTTCAACTTCCATTATGTCAGCCAAGCTTTTTCTACAAGGTGAAATATAATCACCATCTTCATCATATTTGTTTGGTATACCGTAATTATTATTTATTTTTTTCTATCTTGGATGGGGTTGGATGCCGTTTGGTGGTTGCTTTTCACATCATTCTGTTGATCCTGCATTACAAGCTCCTCTACTCTCAACAAGTCTGTGTCCCCCATTACACACTCACTTCACTTTTTCCTACTGTAGGCCTTCTCATTGGCCACCACTCTCTCTCTGCCCTTTTCACATATATCCAAACCATCTCAGTTAACCATCTCAGTTTTCTCTGCCTCAATGTGACATAAGATTCTCACATTTCTGTTACATCATGTCTGGCCCTACCATCTTGTCATCTCGGCATCCTGCAATCACATCTGTAATTAGCACATGCATCAGTCGGCTTGTCAATGCCCATGTTTCTGCTCCATATAGTAAACTAGATGTCATACTGACCATACTTTTTATAGCCAGGACTCCCTTATTCTACAGTCCAATGCTGTGCTCTAAAGCAGTCATTATCAGTTGACACTATTATCAACATTGTTACTCAATTTTAAAACAAAACTTACAGTTAGAAGCTGACTAACGTACTGTGATAAAAAATGAAAGAAACCTTTTGACTTTCTGCTGAACTTGCTTTCAACTGCCTAGCAACATGAACCAGTTTGATAAAACTGCTGTGGTTAATGGTGAACATACATCTTAATTACAAAGTTCTTGTTAGTAATTTATAAAAAAATGGCGGTAACAATAACTCTTTGGTAAAATGTTATTTCCGGTATAACTAATTTCAGTGTTGTCTCAACATTTGTCATGAAGGTCAAAGTTAAATAATGCAGAAATATCTCTCAGTTTAAATTGAAAATCCCAGATGTACTTACTTTTTTTTTTACAAGAAACTATAATTACAATATAACTAGTTTGCAAGTCGATTTTAATTTAACTTTGTGATATTATCTTAAATTGTGTTGAAACACTTTTGTTTTATGGTGAAATTTATACTCAAACAGGCAGGGAAAATAAACTTCTTTGTCCACCGGCACCTCAAGTACATGTGGAGTGAAAACGACAAAACATTTTCACTTTTAAGGTACATAAGTATTTGTCACAAAAGTTTCTTGTAAATACTTAAATTCAAATTTCAACACTCTTATGTACTGCTAAAAGTGATTTGCTTTGCTTCTTCAGTTAATTAATGAATCTCAGTTTTTGACTTTTTTAACAGCTGTTTAGTTTAAATAAGCCTTGGTAAATGTAGACTTTATGGCTGTGAATGTTATTACAAACCATGTTTCTTTGTTAATTCCTTGCTATCTTTGTTTGTTAATCTGTGTCTTGTTTGTTTGCTATTCCTGTTACATGTTCTGTTTGTTTTTCTTGGCTGTGTTTTCTATGTTTCTTAGTAAAATAGTCAGTTTTTGTTTGATTTGTTGAAGTTGTCTGTTTTTGAGCAGTTGCAACTCGCTGTATTCATTTTGTTTCAACAATGCGTGATGTGATTGTCAGACGTACAGTAGGTTTGTTTGTTTGCGGATGCTTTAAAATAAGTCTTCTTGATTCTAACACAATCTTTAAAATAATCCACTTAATAAAACTTTTAATAGAAAGTGACTTTATAATTTGCATTTATACAGTACTGAGTAACAGTTTAAAACTTTGTTAATAGTATGTCTTCACCTGTACAGTTTAACATTCATAAAAGTATCTACATGGACCTGAAGGTTTAAAGAGAACGGTTCACTGTTCTTGTTTTTTCATTTAAGTGTAAACAAGCCTCTGAGAAGGAGCCGAAAGCTCATATGCTTTAACTTCTTATAAATACTGAGTAATAGTTTAAAACTTTGTTAATAGCATGCCATTTCTTTTAATTTGATCCCCAGGATAGACACTTTCTGTATATTATGTTATACGTATTTCTTGGACAAACCTTTTTTAAGTGGAGAATATTCACCAAGTACAAGTTTTTATCATGATATTTTTCGTTTGTGTTAGGGCACTCGACAACAAAAGCACACCATCACAAGTCTATGAGCATGCTGTTGGACTTTCATCAGCGGATATTTCCCAGAGGTAAGCTAGGTTTGCAATGGATCACTGTTCACGATTAAAATTAATATGTGCTCTTCTAGGTACAGTATGTTTGCCATGCATTTTTCATTTTCAATAGTTTTTAGCGTTCTAAAGGGTATATTATAAACGTGGACTATTGGATTATTGTTTTATGGTTTTGATCCATGAGGTATTGCTCAGTGTTACTTCTTTGCAATTCAAGGCAAACCATTTACGGACAGAACTCAATTGACGTTGAAGTAAAGTCACACTTCAGATTGTGGTTGGAAGAGGTATAGTATATTCTTTCAGAGCTTTTGTTGTTTGTTATTGCAAACTACTGTCGGGATAGCAAAGAGCTTTCTTTGATAAGTGCATGCATCCTGCCTCAAGAACGATTATAACGCGAGCATGGTACACGTGAAAGTTGGAAAGTCATCTTTTGATTTTAAATCGTTTTGGAGGTTTTGAAAACTGCCTGTTTAGGTGATAAAGTTCTTATTAAATATTTGCGTTTAAAAAAAGAGGTAATGTTACATGCCTGTTGTGTCTACTTTATTTCTAGTCATAATGAAATGATCTTGAAGGTTGCTGGCCGAAATTCAGGTTGATGCGTTTAACATTAATTAATTTCCGGGGTTCATTTTCCTAAACAATTTTTTCAGAACATAGTTGTGAAGGCATGCAATTACTTTTGCCAGAGCTTGGAACCAAGGGTCTTCTTGTAGGAAGGCAGAGAACCATCTGTGCCAATTGAATCTCTTTTGTAACAAAATCCAAAAACAAATGGTTGAAAACTTAAGCAGGCTTTTCTCTCTAGATAAGACTTAGAGTGCAATACGTCTATCATGATAAAGATAAACTTGTTACATCCAGGGCCCAGTTGTTCAAAGGCTGGTTAAGTTAAGCCCTGGGTTAAGCAAAAATTCATACAGGAATTCTTTCTTTAAGAAAAGGTAAATGATTATTTTATGAAGACTGTTTGGATTTTCTTTGGGAAAAGTCTTGTTAATCCCAAAATTATAGCTAAAATCTTTCCTTGTAAGATTGGAAAGAAGACCATGAGCTAAAGCTTTTACAAGCATAGTGACCCATGGGGCTGGTGCTTATCTTCAGATTTCGTAGTGTTAAGCAGATGAGGGTCTTTGTCTGCCCCTGGACGGGACACTAATCCATCGCATGTTCAGGCTGAAAAGAAGGTCACACTTGCAAAATATTAGAATCTCGGCAAAGTGCTGGGATCGAACTGGAAACCTTGCAGAACTTGGAAAGCAGAGATCTTACCAACTGCGCCAACCACGTCCGACCATAGGTTAAACATTTAGCCCTGGGTTAGTGCTAAGTGGGTTTTGAGCAATTAGACCCTAACTGTTTTTTAGTCAACCCGGTTTCTTGTCCTGTTTTGCAGGCAGCAGATCCATTTTATGTCTTCCAGCTCTTCAGCTGCGCGCTGTGGTTCAGCGATCAGTATTATTATTATGCTGCCGCTATCATGGTAATTTCCCTCGTGTCAATTACAATCAGCGTTGTCCAAACAAGAAAGGTAACCAGCTGATACATTGAGTGGACAGAATTTTATAAAGGTGTACACATGGTGCAACATTTCATCCAACATTGCACGTAACAAATTTCTTTTGAGATGAACATACGGTGCGAGAAAATCATGCAACATTTTTCGTGATAGCACGGCGTGTTTATCCAGGCAACATTTGTACAACTAAAATGATACTTATAAATCTTCCTCCAGCGGAGGTTTCTTTCTAAAAGCCTTATGATTTCTGGAATCCTCCTCGCCGCGCAACCAAAATACAACAACTTGGCATAATATTATTAAATTTAGTACTTTATTTATTATTTAGATTTATATTTAAAAAACTGTTCATATTTATTGTAAATACTATTTATAACAATTATTAATGTAAAAAATTAAATTATGGCGAAATAAAATTCAAATTCAAATTCAACTAAAACGGAGTCCAACAAGAAGTCCTATAAAAATAAAGCTTGCTGCACACATTGTTGCCTTGGGTAGAGTGCAATTCAACTTCAGTTTGTGTTTCATGCAATGTTGCATGCAACAAAATTAATCGGTGGACATACAGTGCAACAAACCTGTTGCACGCAACATTTGTTGCATGAAATAATGCATCGTGTGTCTGTGTCTTAAGTTAATCTTGCTGAATTTAAATGCGACTAAAGTTAAGTAACTTCCTCTGTGAACAAATTGCAGTAAGAATATATATTTGCCCAACACTCCTGGAGACTTTCAGGTTATTCTCGATACTTTGGCACCATAATCTTAATGGCCCTCTCCACCTCAACTTCAAGTATTTCAAAGCTGTCTGTCCAAAAATAATTAATATTTTAAAACAACAATACTAATATAAATCTAAACGTTCAAATGTAATTTAGCTATGAAATTTTCTTGTAGCACTTGGTAAACTTGAGAGATATGGTTCTCATGTCAGGACACATTGAAGTTTTAAGAGATGGAGGTAAGGTCCTTTGCTTGATGTCAATTGAGTCAAAAGATAGAAAGATGGGAGCAAATGTGCATAATGTTGTGGGAAATTCGTCTTGAATGCAGACATGTGTAGAAACGTTTATGGGTTTGCTGTCATGAAACGTTTTGGTGCGAGGTTTTTAATTCATTCAGATTGGGGTTACAAGGATTTTGGAAATCTGACGTTTTGAATAAGCATGGAAACGAGGCTGGAATTAAAAGTGGCATATAACTTCCATACAAATATATTTTATTTAGGATGAAAACCCAGCTTAGGTTGGAAAATATTGCTGCTCAGATGTCCACGTCTCACCAAACTAATGTTGTTTCATTTGCAGTAACCAGCTCACCTTGTATTAAGTTTTAACAAAATCAATATTTTATATTTATCTTACAGTTTAAAAAGTTCTAACAGTGTTTGTGTTCTTGTGTAGCTGTTGTAGGAATTCCGACCGAGGAGCTGGTACCTGGTGACGTAATGATTATTCCTCATAATGGTACTATAATGCATTGCGATGCTGCACTTATTAGCGGCAACTGTATTGTTAACGAAAGCATGCTGACAGGTAAAGTGAACTGTTTCTTTATGAGACTTTAGAAACATTTTTTTACTATTGTCCAGTTGTAAAAAAATTACAGCGAATATGAATTTCCCTGTATAAATGTATGGTCATTAATTGTCTTACAGATACTATACACAAGTACAACTACATATTTTGATAGCTAAACTTTCATTGGCCACAGGCAACTCGTTTTAATAGGGTTTAAGAAAGAGTGGAACTGTTCTCCAAGCTTTTCTTACTATCATAAATTTTCAAACAACTATTATTATTAATAGTAAAAACTTGGCTTGAATGAGACCATTTCTTCAGTAAATTATGGTTTAGAAATATCTAAGAGCCTCCGTCTACAGCTTCATCAGAGCGAAATGCAAAAAGTATACTAATTTCAGTAAATAAATATGTAAGTAAGAGGGTATAGCGAGCAAGCATGCTGCAAATAACAATAATATATACTTAAACAACTTAACCAATTTTGATAATGTAATCGGGTTTTCAAATGTTGATCTGCTCTTAAGTTCTCGAACAAAATAATTTTTGTGACTTGGTATTGTGTCAGTAGATGGTAACCCCTATTGAACGTCTACTGTGCAAGTCACCAAACAGAAAAATACTGGATTCTACAAATCACAAATGAAGTTTCTAAACTAGATTTATGCCCAGTTTTCTTAACTACAGACTTACTGTAAATGAAGGTTACATTTTAATACATATTGGGTGGCAATTCAGCTGCACAGGGCAACAAGAAATGTGTGATGAAGTACAGTTTAATAACTATAAAATGTTTTCTGTTGAAGGGGAAAGTGTTCCGGTGACAAAGACCCCCCTTCCTAATGCTGCCTCGCCAAAGAACGTCGAGAAGATGGAAGAAAAGGAAGAACTATATAGTCCAATTAAACACAAGAGACATACCCTGTTTAATGGCACCAAAATCATTCAAACTCGTTACTATGGCAATGCGAGAGTACTTGCAGTGGTGATAAGAACCGGTATTGTATTTTTTTATAACTCGAAGAAGATAGAATATTGGTCACACAAGTTAAATGACATTTGTCTTCATTGAGCTGTGCCCAGAAATAGCATTGTTTAAACTGCAACTGTCAAACTAAATATATGAAAGGTTAGTTTTCAGACTTTTCGGCCCATTTGTTGATTTTTTATGGTTTAAACTTAACGTTTTCTTGTATCATTAAATATCACTTTTTTTGCTTTTCAAGAAATTTTGTACTTTTCTGAAACGTACATTGGCAGTGGAAACTCCATGAAAATAGTTATAAGTACATCCTTCAACGATTCATTATTGAGTACTCATTACTTACCTAATATCTTTCAATGATTCAAAGAAAATTTTTTCACAGTTTCTTGTTATCACAGGGTACAACACAACCAAAGGCAGCCTGATACGCTCGATTCTGAACCCAAAACCGATGGGCTTCAAGTTTTTCCGGGATTCCATGCGTTTCATTGGTGTCTTAGTTATTCTTGGTAAGTTAATGAAATCATCCCTCCTTAACAAATGCTCATACCATCTTATTCCATTTGCTTTTTCCATCTGAACCACTGTTTCCTTCAATCCCAACATCTCCATTAAGTCCCCTGTCTTTTTTTTCTCCATTAATTTTGCACCACACATTGCTCTCTTCCCTCAAACACCACGTCTCACACCCATATAACATTGCTGATCTTACTCTACTCCACAGTAATAGATCTTATTGTTAAAAAACATCATAATGGAATGGCTTCTTGTTTTAACTTTTATTTATTTAATTTTCAATAAAATCTATAACTTATCTTGAAGTCAGAGATTTAGGCAGTGGTACCTTTCGTTTGTTTTCTTTGTTGTAACATTGCGCCTTTACGATCATTGTTTTGTTTTTGTTGTTATCGACAACAGAAGTTGGCTGTCTGATTATAAATTAGCCTTAACTGTTTATATCTTCTAGCCAAGCCCTATATAAAGCTTGTCGTACCAAGATAAATTTATCCCGAAAGCTTCCACCGACTATCCTCCTTCACATGTTGCTCGCGTTTTTTCCTTTGTGATGTTTTTTTCTACATTCTAGCAGCTCTAAAACATTTTTGCCATAACGCACTAACTTGCATAGTGAATCAAAGTGCTCTAAGAGCTATGTCATCCGGTTGGACCTATAAGGTCATACAATTTGTTTTCATAAACCTGAGCGAATCGTTTTT
>JAOTRI020110014.1:0-13114 GCA_028564885.2 Zoanthus sanctaehelenae | reverse complement strand
AAAATGGTTCTTGATTTTTTGTAAACTGCTAATTGACAATGACTATGATATAAGAGATTTTCTTTATACTTTGTTTTAGACATTGAATTATAGCTTGCGTTTCTAAAGTTTTTAGCAGAGCGGCTTACGGCAATTCTTAGGGTGAATCATTCATTTTGTGATACAAGCATAACACCTGGCATAAATAAAATTTAGAACATAATTATGAGTCCAAGCATTATGTAGCCCAAGTAAACGCGTGTGTACGCGTCTAGTTCATAATTATTCAGCTGTTGTATACCGTTGCCAGGGTCGCTATTAGTAATTTGCTCCTACTTTTTTATGGAAGTAACACTTTAAGTTGTTGTTTTGCTGACTGCAAGTTACTTGAATACGCAACAATAATGAATAATTTGTTCTATTTTGTTCTGTTTTCTTCACTGCCATGGACAGTTTTTTTTAATTGAATAATTAGTATAAAAAAGGATGAGAGAAACCTGTTTTCGATGGGCTTGCTTTGTATGAATGGGTTTACCATAGTTGGGGTAGAGTAACGTAACGTGCAGACCACACAATATAAACCTTATCAAGCCAATTTATATTTATTGATCAAACTGAACGTGACCTCAATCCTTGGATTGGGTTCGATTGAGTTCGGTTTCCGAACTCAATTGAACACATTCTAATTGATGGAGTTCAATTGGGTTCGATTTGTTCGATTAAATTCGATTGGTTCGGAAATCGAACTCACACAAAGTTCGGTGTTCGATTTGTTATAAAACTCAATCGAACTCAATCCATGCATTGAGTTCGATTGAGTTCGATTTTCGAATGTTCGATTCACTGTGCCGGGGCTACGGTAAATTTTCAAAAAGAACTGTTCCTGTAGAAACATCGACGCAGCTCGCCATTTAAGATAAATAATAATATGAGAGATAGTAAAAACGTTGAAGTCAATGCAACCACAAAAAGGGAGAAAATCTGATGTTCAGTGCCATCGGTGTGGCAACTCTGACCACCTTGCCAATTCACTATCATGTCCTGACAAAACACGAAAGTGCAATAAATGTTTAAAAACTGGACATCATGCAAGCATGTGTAAAACCAAAGCACAAAGCAAAGAAACCAAGTGTCAACATTGTTGATGATGATGTGGGGCAAATGGGAACTGACAAGGAGTATGCATTTATTGTAAGCAATCATCACGATTCTATCAGCAATAATGGGACTATTGATGAAACAGTGGGGGCAGTATTATGTAATTTTCTCACTGATTCTGGTTCAACATGCAATATAACTGATCCCAGTACATGGGAGAGAATGAAGTATGACAAGATAATTTGCAAGTCAGAAAAGTTTACAACACAAATCTATGCCTATGGCCAAGATAAGCCGCTTGATATTGCTGGAAACTTTATTGCTGAAATGTCAAGTAATTGTGATTCCAAATACAGAGTTCTTATCAATAGAAGGATCTGCTAAGTCATTACTGGGAAAGGAGACATCCATTAAATTGAAGGTTCTGAAAATTGGACCACGGCATGTTTCTTCTAATGTGAATCGCGTTTGAGATGAAGGAGTCAGAGAAAGAATGTTCTCAAAGTACAGTACATGTTTAAAAGGTGTGATGAAGATGAAGATTAACATTGATCAAAATAATTACTAAAATCTTCAGGTTACTTAGAAGTCAAAAACGTTTGTTTTTAAATTTTAAAAAATTTTTAAACTTTTTACCATTTTCAATTATTTTAACTTTTATTGGCGTTTCGAATGAATATTGATCAAAATGTTAAACCAATTGCACAGAAAGACAGAAAGATTCCATATGAATTACAGTCAAAGGTTGAAGACAAACAACAGGAACTTGAGGAAAAGGGAATAACAGAGAAAGTCGAGGGACCAGCTAAACAGGCAAGTCCACTTGTAGTGGTCCCAAAACCCAATGGTGATGTACGCTTGTGTACAGATATGAGAAGAGCCAATGATGCAATTACTGTGTTAGGGAAAACTTCCCTATTCCAATAGTCAACGACATCCTCCATGAGATAAGTCGAAGTACTGTGCTTTCTAAACTAGACCTTAAATAAAGATACCATCAATTAGAACTTGATGAAGAATCAAGAGATATTACTACTACAGTTACACACAAAGGTCGCTACCGTTACACTTGTTTGATCTTCGATATGAACAATTCTTCTGAATACTAGGTACCAGTGTCATATTGGAGATGCGATACGTAACTGCAGTGGTGCACAAAACTTACCTGATGATATTATCGTTCATGGTAAGGATAATGCAGAGCATGATACAGTACTCGACTGGAGAAGTTACTTCATACACTTCAAGAAAAGAATCTTACCCTCAATCCTGAGAAATGTCATTTCAAAATGACACAGATCACCTTTATGGGATACCTTTTATCTGAGCAAGGTATCGGCCCAATGGAAATGTAAGTAAAAGCTGTTCAGAATGCTGGACGACCTAAGTCTGCTTCAGAAGAATGAAGTTTTCTCAGAATCGTGAATTTCAGTGCCAGGTTTATACTAGATCTATCTACCACAGCCGAACCATTACGGTAATTAACCAGGAAGGATCACCAGGATGTGAAAATTAAATGGAAGAAAGTACACGAGAAATCCTCCAACATATAGAAAACTCAATTAGCAAGTGCAGATACATTGGCATATTTTGACAAAAATGCCAACACCAAGATTGTTGCAGATGCCAGCACGTGGGACTTGTGGCAGTGTTGATTCAGGAATAAAAGGGTGAAGAACGAGTTATCAGCTATGCAAGTAGATCACTTTCAGATGTTGAACGATATAGCCAAACTGAAAAGGAGGCTCTTGCTTTGGTATGGGTGTGTGAGAGATTTCACATGTATCTCCAAGGGCGGATCCAGGGATTTTTTGAAAGGGGAGTCTCAAGAGAAAATTTTGTGGGCAAAGGAATCTCAGTCACATTTTTACCATAGGAATCCAAATAAACCGTTATGAACAACTAAATTATAAGACGAAAATACGACATCATCATCGTATGAAATAAAATAAAGAGTGAAGTCGTCCTTCCTTCAGGAAAAAATACTTTAATCTTTTTGGAAAACTTAATTTGATAATTAACCCCAGGAATAACTGGGGGGGGGTGTCGCGACCCCTCTGACCCTCCCCCTGGATCCGCCCTTGATCTCTATGGAATAACATTTGAACTTGTTACTGACCATAAACCATTAGAAGTTACTTATTCTAAGAACTCGACTCCTTCAGCCAGAATTCAGAGTTGGGTGTTAAGACTTCAATCATATGACTTCACTGTAAAATATAGGCCAGGTGCTCAAACAATAGCCGACGTTTTGTCTAGATTATCAATGGCCAGACCAAGTGTAACTGATAATGCAAAAGCACACGTTCGTTTTATTGCTAAGAATGCCGTACCTAATGCTGTTACAATCCAACAAGTGGAGAAAGCATCATAAAGTGATCAGGAGCTTGCAGTCTTGCGGAAGTGCATAACTACTGATAGCACGTAAGAAACTGTAGATATAAATTACAGATCGGTTCGACAAGAATTATGTGTACTTGATAAGCTTGATATTAGAGGAACAAGGCTAGTGATTCCTAAAGTGCTACACAACGACATTCTTAATCTTGCGCATCTCGGACATCAAGGAATTGTTAAGACAAAGGAAAGATTAAGATCCAATATTGACAAGGAAGCAGAAAAAGTTTGTCGCACATGTCACGGCTGCCAGATGATGCAATTGCATCACACCCTGAGCCTATGTTCAGAACTAAACTGCCTCGTTCACCATAGGAAGTCATCTCATGAGATCTATTAGACCCTATAGACGCTAGCATTTATATTTTTATTACAGTAGGTGGATAGAGTTGGACATACTGAAATATATTACTTCGAGCAGAATTATCAAGTCGCTTGAGAAAATGTTTCTGACACATGGTTTACCGTTTGACAATTTACCAAATTTGACATCAGCTAAACTAAAGGAATACTGTATAGCCAATGGTATTCATTTGCGACATATAACACCATTATGGCCACAAGCAAATGCTGAGATTCAGCGACAAATGAGGAACTTGAACAAGGTAATAAAGATCTCACGTGCAGGAGCAAACTTGGAAGTAGCCTTGAACGATTTTTTAACTGCACATATAGTGCAACCCCATATAGCACTACTGGAAAGTCAACCTGTGAAATGTTATTTGAAAAAGGCATACGTACCAGAATACCTGAACTTAGTACACTTGAAAGGTACGACAGTGAAGCTCGAGATAGAGATCTGTTACTTAAACAAAAGGGGGAAAGAGCATGCAGATCTACACAATTCTGCAAGAATCCCTGACATAAGGATCAATGACAAAGTGCTATTACAACAAAAGAAAACTTCCAAAACTTCGACCAACTTTGAACCCGGCTCACCTAAGGTTGTTGATGTAAAAGGCTCTCAAGTCACTATTGCATCTAATGAGGGAGTTCATTACAAGCGAAACTCATCACATCTAAGACAATTCGAGGACCCTACATGTGTATCTACTGATGCGTCAGAAGTTAAAATAACAGAAGAAAATCTGACCTGTGATCCACAGCATCCCTCACCAACTCGTGAAGTGAAAGGAGCCTGAAGAAGAACAGAGACGATCTGCTAGAGTCAACAAAGGGAAACCTCCTGTATAATGAACTACTCTGAAAGATTTTATTAACGTTTGTTTATTGACATTTTGTTCTGGACATTACTATGTTTGTTTCATATTGTTTACTGTTGACAATTACTTTTGTCAGGAAAAGAGGGAGATAGTGTGTGGGCACCCTGTGTATATTCATCACCCGTCTAGGGGAAGCCATCATGTTATGAAAATGTTACACGCCATCTTTAGTATTAGTTTTCACAGTGAGAATAAAGTATTATTGGACTATCATTGAGGCAAATATTCTATACAGGGCTTTGAGTCAAGCCATAGAATTAAATTTACAATAATAAACAAATACCAAGGTTGTTTTCGTCATTTATGACTAAGGCAGCTGAAATAGGGAGAAGGAACTGTCAAATTATAATTAGGAATGAGACCCAAAATGTTTAGGATACATAATTGCCAACGAGCCAGCCGAGCGAAGACGCGAGATGGCGAGGCGGCAGCATTATAGAGCCGTGTGAGGTATTGATATAGGCGTAAAAAATCTCGAGTGATTCAGTGAGATGTAAGTAATGCAAGATTTTATGATGTAATGCCAAGGAGCGGACCAATCATGGTGCGTTAACTTCGAATGGCCAATCATAGTGCGTCATCCTTTTAACGTCAGGGTTAGTTGAGTCAGTTGTTCAACTTTCGCATCTCGGCGTCCGCATGGTGGAAAAAAGAAGTCTATTGAGGCAAGAAACATTCTTTTAGCGTGCTCTTTAAGTTTTATTCCTTCAAAAAAATCACGACAAGTGGGTGTACTTTAGTTAAGTACCATTTTGGGAAATTAATTGAGATAATAAGCTCAACCATCGGTCAGGGAGCCTCAAAATTTGTCAACTCAATTTACTAAATATTTATGTTTGAACGGTTTTCACTAGTAAAGTGCACGCTGACAGCGGTTTATATATTTTATCAAAGCCATGAACTGAAATTTTTATCATACAAAACAATTTGTTACAAGAAAATTATTTATGTTAGAAAGGGTTTCACACGTAAACTGCACGCTGAGACATTTCAGTTTCAGCGTTTCATATAATTAGTAAACAGACAGTGGTCAGGAACTTTGAAAAACATACATAGTTTGAAATTGTCTTCTACTTGACATTTCGTTAAAAGTTGGTCACTTTGAAATCATGGCAAGAGGGCAATCTGACTAACTGTAAACTAAAAAAACGTTGTTAATCAGGGTTTAAAGCCGTCTTTAACAAAAAAGTATTTATGACAGTTTTGACTTTTGTCTTGCACGTGCTTTCGAGTTGCTCATTGGCACTTAGCAATAGCTATTACTAGTAACTTAAGGTAATGTTTATTTTTAATTATAATCACAAAAAGTAGAACCTCAAAAACATTTTATAAACTTTGAGTATATCTTTATTTTACCAAAGAAAATGAAATTAACAAAACATATTTGTGCAATACTTCTTCTCTTCAAATGTCTCAGTTTTGATTTGAACATGTGGTAAAACAAAACAATACCCAGAATGCATCCTGGTCCACAAGTATGACCTGAAGTTTTTAATGCAATGAAACAGATTGAAGTAACTTGATATCATGACATGTTCAATGTCATATTCTTTATTTAACCCTTTGGCTCCTGGGAGGTTTTGCGATTTTGAACAATTTTTTGTATGAAAACATATGAGCTATCATCACTGTTTTCTATCTTCTGCCATACCTTTTGTAAATTTTAATAATTTTCTCATGTCTTCTTCCGAAACCATACAGTATTCCAAGTTTTAAAACTTTGCTTTACCTACCGGCCTTCTACTGTACCTTTCACCACTAGCTTTATCGCTTTCCTAAGTATCATTACTTCATCCTTACATTTTTTTTGACTAAGCCATCTCTACCTTGTTTTCTGCAATATATGTTCAAGGTTCTCTACTCCACATCTGGATACTCTTCTGACCTCATCTATGCAGTTTTAACCCTTTCAGTCCCAAGTTTTGTTTAATTTGTAAATTCTCCCAACTTGTTCACATACTTTTCAATGAACAAGTTTGAGAGAATTTCACTTCTACAATCTTCTGTAGTTTGCATTGTTTGATCAATTCTCAGTTTCTCATTGTCAAATGTTTTATTTTGTATGTGTTACGTTAGGAGAAGTTGTGTGTCGATAACTTATCTAGGGACTGAAAGGGTAAAGGGTTAAACTTTGTACACAGTACATACAAACTTTCAAACTTGCACTTTTGGTTCAAACTACAGAACCTTGATCACAATGATTTCTGGTCATATTGTCTTGGTTTTTCAACCTTTGACACACACGACCACAGGTGATCTCAAAAGTGTCCAGTGTAGTTGGTATCTGCCTTGGTCACAGTTGAGGTGTGGTTTATTCACCCTGATATACATAGATAGCCTCTCAAACTCCATGTCTGTACCAGTCCTCATCCCTGTTGAGAACTTCGACAGTATCCATGGTCATGTGTGCCAAAGATTGAAAAACTAAGACAGCGTGACCGAAAATCATTGTGATCAAGGTTCTATAGAAGCTTGAACTGAAAGCTCAAGTTCAAAAGTTTGTAGGTATTGTGTAAACAAAACTTTAAAACTACTATATTTTGACATTTTGACATTTTGATCAGTGCAGACGAACTTGCTCTCAATTACAGTGTGCTATTTTACCACTGACATGTATGAAACATTCTATGATCATAATAAACCCTTCGATCAACAAGGATTGAGGTCGCCACAACCTATCACCAATCTGACCCAACCTCCTCAGGAGCAGAAAAAGGAGGGGCCCTCATAGAAGAACGAATTTCCCACCCCTCACTTCTATGATCATCACTAGGTAGCAAACCTTCCAGTCTTTCTGTTAGTGCCCCAAAGTTTCTACACTTGAATTTTCCTATTATTTTTAATTAAAGCTACTTTAATTTTAATATATTATATCGACTGAAAAACATTCTTCTAATGAAAACAAGTTTTTGTTATATGGCTACTTTGTTTTCATAAAACTGATTCAATTCACCAAACGTCTAATTTCTTTTACTCAAAATGAATTATTTAAGAAATCTCCAAAATGAAGAGCAAGATGTTTCATTTATATTAATTCTTACTGTACATTAGATGTTGTGATTTTCTATTTTATACCTGAGAGAGCTGTACTTCTTGAATTTCTGTTCCCTTTTCAGCATACTTGGCCTGATTAGAAAACAACAACAGAATTTTTATGATTTACCAATAATTAAAACTAATCTGTTGAATGGTCAGCAGTACAATGTGATGCACATGTGCCGAGTGTATCTAAAAGTAAGGGATAAGCTGAGAAGATATACTTTTTTGTCTTCCACTGGTATGAATGATATCTTTTGCCTTTGAAATGGTATGAATAGAATGTTTAAATCACATGATAAGGCCTTGTTTGACTAGTCGTGATGCCTGATTTTGCCATGGTCACACTGCTATTGCTCATCTCATGATTCTGATAATTGTACACATGAGTCTACATTGTTTCTTAAAATAATGAACAGGGGTATAATCAGTATTATAGAATATGAAGCAATGAGCAATATGTGGTTGTATAAAAGAAATCAACAAAATTACAGGCCAGGGATGATTTCTGTATTAGAGCATACTTTTTATAAATGCATGCAGTTTCATATGTCTTTATAATATAGCTTCGATATAATGCGTGCTCTGATTGGTTCAAATCTATGCTTTACACGTAAAGTCATGATTTTCGCTTGCTTGTACTGCCGCTTGTTTTGCTATATCATAAAAGCATTAGAGCACAACTTTCTATGACTTAATCAGCGAAATAGAGCACTTGTGATGTTGGGAACAGTGGTGCATCCAGAAATTCTAGAAGGGGGGGTGAATAATACAAAGAATTTACCAGAGACTTTTGGAGAAGAAGATTGTCAAGTACAAATAATGTAGAAGAAAACTGAAGAAAAGGGGGGGGGGTGAAAATTTACCCAATTCACCCCCCTGTATCCACCCCTGGGGAAAGACACTTGTTTTACAAATACAATGTTCTCGTGTCTCTCCCAACATCACGCGTGCTTTATTTCGCCGATAATGTCATAGAAAGTTATGCTCTAATGCTTCAGTAGAACTCAGGGTCTGGGTAAGGTCTCTGTAAGGTACTACGCTCCCATACGGAAATTTTACCAAACTCCCAAGAAAGCTCTGGTTGCAGGTGCTAATTTAGCATTAATTCTTTAAGAATCAAATATATTTCAGATCCATTTTATTCTTAGCTTGTATTATGATTTATGTCCTTCAATTAAGTCGTCTTAGCCGTCAGACGTCCTGGCCCTCTTCATTTTTTTCCTCTTTATTCTAAAAGTTTAGGATGTCTTATGACTTGGTTATGTGCTTTTAAAAAGGTCATCTAGTACCTTAGCCGTCTCTAGTATGAAAACGGCCAATGTAACACCTTCGTATCAGCTCGCAACTGCTAGTTTTAAAAGACACGCACTTACTTGAGCTAATCGCTGCTTATTTACAGCTCCTATGCCCCCAGGACCTCTTCTCCTCATCGCGAATTACGATTCCCTATACTCTCGCGATCACTCTGTCACTACATCCCGTAGCCATTTATCCGATACCCAGAATCCATTGGGTTAATCACGTGGTGAATATCAAGATGGCGGACACAGATGGAACAGTTTTGGAGGTAGAAAAATTGAAGGTAAAGCATTTAAAATTAGTTTAGTTTGTTTTTGCATAAACTTTATACGTAGTTTTTCTCAGAGGCATTTTTGTTAACTTTAGTTTTCATTTCTCGAGGGATAATTGAAAAGCTGTTTTGTTGATATTTGGATGACCACGGTCCACGTGTATTGATTTTCAGTTTTACTATTGCAGATGGTATCTTTGAAACCGTATCTGTAATGTTAAAGTAAAGACTATTTAAGAAAATAAGAATCATCTACCCTTCTACGGAGAAGTTTTAACCTAATCTAGTTTTGATTATTTTGTGATATATTGTATTTAGTTATTCGCTCCATGAACATACAGCGCGTCTCCCAACCGAAAATTAGCCAGACCTACAGGACACCTAACATAATTTTACGGATAGAAAATCTGGTTAAACTCGTTATTAATTTGAAGTTTCTGAGCATTTATTACATAAATAAATAATTGGGTTTGTTAAATTCTGCTTGATGAGCGGGAGCAATTGCAGAATACCCGTCCACTATGAGCGGTCAACGACGACATAAGTATCTGTGGTTGCTGATATTTTTCGAGGACCTATTTACTTTTCTTTAGTACCTCGGCCATTTACTTATAATTCTTGTTTAAAAATGCAAGTTTTTTAAAGAAAATTTTCTTATTCGGTGATACTTAGCTTATTTATGAATGCAGTTTCATCATACATGTATAACTTTAAAAATTAGGGTCTGGGTAAGGGGTGTTCGGAAAACGAAGACCCGGAAAACGAAGACCCGGAAAACGAAGACCCGGAAAACGAAGACCAAAGACCCGGAAAACGAAGACCCTTCTGTAATTTAGTAAACATTAGCCTCCCGTAAAAGATTGCACATGAAAAATAACATCCCCGATCTGCTTATATATTTCCCCTTTGTGATTTCGATTTTAAGTTAGGGTCTTCATTTTCCGGATCCGGAAAACGAAGACCCTTCTGTAAATTAGTAAACATTAGTCTCCTGTAAAAATGTTACGTGAAAATTAACATCCTCGATCTTTTTATTTATCTGCTGTTTGTGATTTCGATTTTAAGGTCTTCGTTTTCCGAACACCCTCTGGGTAAGGTTTAGTTTGTAGTTCTAATTAGACAAATTAGTACACCTATGCTTAAACTTTTGAGACAAATAACTAGTGGTCTTGTTATTAAGACATTTGTGTAACATAATGGAATCATTAAAAAAACAATATATCTTCTACATTAAGCCAGTTAAGCGACTTAAGTCCTTTAGAAAATGTGATCATAATTCCTTAATCCTAAGACAACTAGTCTTCCCATATACTGTAATTCTGTACCAACTGAAGTCTTTGCTTGTTAGCTTTTGTAGTGTTGCTCCACACAGTAGAGCAATAATGTAAACAGTTTTGAAAATATAATATGAAAATATTAATGAAAATATAAATGAGTTTATTAAAAGCAGTAATGTTTTTTTTATCAAGTATGTGTTTCATTCTGTTAATTCTATTCAGTTTTAGGAAGCAGTTTGAAACAGTTTTTGTAATATGTTCGTTATAATTCAGATCATTATCAATTAATACTCCTTGATCTTTGGGGGCATCAACAGCTTCAATTTCTTTTCCCAATAATTTCACCTTTAGTGGAGATAAATTGTTAGTAAGTTGTGGGACGCCCACAATCATGATCTTTGTTTTGGTTGGATTAATAAATACAGAGTTTGAACAGCAACACTAATTGTTATATCCCTAAGATCATTGTTAAGAGCTGGGATTATTTCACTGAATTGTTTAGAAGGTAATGCAAGGAAAAGTTTTGTATTGTTTACATTGCCCATTGCTTAACAATGTTTGGGTACCATTACAATATCATTGACATAAAGTGTAAAAAGTACAAGTGAGAGGATAGTTCCTTGAGGTACACCATAATTAAAGTACAGAGAATTGCCATGAAAAACATTGCTTATTCTTAAATACAATCAAGAAAAAGTTTTTCGTTTTAATTTATTTGTAATACTTTTGATAAACATTATTCGAAAGAGAAAATAAATCTATATTTTTCTGCAAACTAAGTGTTTTAAGATTCACTGGCTACTTGAAATATGTTTTCTGTGACTGAAAATTGGAGAAAAACTCAGTCATAACAAAGATTCTTTAAGTAAAAACTAGATAAAACAAAAGTGCAGCTATTTTCCTTAGAATATCTCAGTTAACTTCAAGTCCCATAAAGGACCCAGCATTTTATGTCCATGCTTGATCTTATAGATATAGGAGGAAGTCAGAAAATTGTGGCAACACATTGACCATGTGTAGTTGACTTCATAGCTAACAATCAATTATTTTGACTTAAATTAGAGTAGCGTATCAATTTGAAAAATAGTACTGTAACTTGAAAATTGGGGAAAAATAATTGAAAGTAATAATTAAATTCAGTATTTGCTATTATTTTGATTTGATAATGGAGGTGCTTATTTTTCTTCACTTATATTTATTCACTCCTACACAAAGGACTCTTGTTGTCAGCAAAAAATTATTTCCAGTACAGTGTATAATTTATCTATTTTTAAAAAGAACTGTTACTTAATTTTAGGTTGCAGAACTTAGAAAGGAGCTTGCAGATCGAGGTTTGGATACTAAAGGAAATAAGTCTGAACTTGTTTCTCGTCTGGAAGATCATTTAGAAAAACAAGGTAGTGGGGACTGTTAATATTGGCCTTGTTCTCCTGACCTGAGCCCATTTTTTTCATTGTATAAGTTTGAGGGAATTTCACTAATTTTTTTCAGTAGTTTGCTTTGATTATTAATCAGTACTTATTTTCTCATTACCAAATGTCTTAATTTTGTGTTTGTTATGTAAGGAGAAGTTAAGTGTTGATAAGTGATTGGACCCACACACAGATTGAGATGTGTAGCGTTATTGCTCGGTGTTGTGGTCTGCCTTGGTTGCAAGGGGGATTTATCCTTAAAATATTATTAACATTAATTATAAACTGTGAGATCCAGTCCTGTACTAAAGTTTCCCTGCCAAAAAAATTGTAAAACCTCTCGGTCTGTAATTCAGCCACTGGCTACAATTTGGGGTTTGAAGTTGACCAATCAATGTTTGTTTTCCTTATTACTGTAGCTGGAACTGTACACTTGACTGGAACTTACATCATCAATCCAATTTTGATCCGGTTTTGTCCCCGTAAACGAGGGTGGCTGGATTTACCACACTCTGCCAGCAATTTCTCCCACTTCCACTCTCCATCTTGCTTGATTCATTTCATCCTCCATCTTCAAACCAACACTCCTAGTCTCCTTCTCCTTCTGCGATTTTCATGTCTTCCTCAGTTGTCCACTCTTTCCCTTTACTTCAAACTCTATGCCTTCCTCAAAACATGGCCGTCATCCCTCCTTAACACATGCCTGTATCTTCTCACTCCATTTGCCTTTTCCATCTGAACCACTGTTTACTCCCTACATTCCAAGTCCCAAACCTTACCCCAAGCCACTTATCAATTATTTAGTTTTCAGAAGTAAGAGAGTGACCCGTGTGTAAATGTTTAGGAGTTGCTATAGAGGACACCAGTTTGAATGAGACTGATGTAGATGAACTACAAAGTGATACTCATGAAGTTGAGGAAGATGCAGCTCCAGTGGAGACTATGATTGAAGAGAATGAAGCACTTAAGAAGGTACAAAGAATTAAAAAAATTTATTTTGATATGAAACTTTACAAAACTAAGCTTTAACACTCTTTTAATATTCATTTAACCCTTTGACTCCTAAAAGGGCCTAAACCGCCCGCACGATATGGTACTGAGTCAAAGAATTCAATCTTT
>JAOTRI020110003.1:0-13116 GCA_028564885.2 Zoanthus sanctaehelenae | reverse complement strand
AAAAACGTTACATACAATACAGTGGTTTCAGTTTTATTAAGAAACATAGTTTGCGTTTTTAACAGATAATGCCACTTCGTTTGAATGAATGAGTTTAGGTAACGATATCTCGTTTCACTTTCATATTTTATTCTCTGGTATAATTAATTTTACTTAACTAGAGTAAACAAAGAGTAGGAGACAAATACAAACATAAAACATCCACGTTAAATTTCTAAATGATCATTGTACTTCCAATGCAATTTTAAATAAATTATTGTTGAGTTAAATCAGCTAACATTGACTCAGTCAATATGTTCGTTTTGTACTTAAGAGTGCTTTTATTTGCAACGAGAAACAACAACAAACAAATGTCAAACTTCACACAAATAGAACTGTTGTCTAAAGGAATATTAAACTGTTGCTACTGTTTCACAAGTTTAGTAAAACCACTCTAAAGGTGCCTTTGTTTGCCTTTAAGCCAAACCATTGACCACACTATGCAACCTTTTCCATAGGGCCAAAACTATGAATGCCCACAACAGAAAATGAACACAACGCACCGTTCCAGAATAAATTCATTACCTCTGCAAAGACGCTCATGCATAGCCCTCGCCCGCACTTTCCTAACCTTTGGTTATTACTAGTAATATTACATAAGATGTAAGCTCTTAATTGAAGATTTACAGCTCATACTGAATAATTAATATTAATCAATTACATATGGATTATAAAAGGATCCAGTACATGCTAGTATTTGCTAGTTTAGGCCAAGGTAAAATCAAGCGATTTGTAGTTTAGAACAGGTGATGGTCCAGCAGTACACCCCTATACAAAATTCTCTTAACCACCTCACCTCTCCTCCCCCGTCACCCCTTAGGATTAAACAAAATTTAATATGTGATCATTGATCCTTTCAAAATAGTTTTAATGATGTAGGTTAACAATTATATCAATTTTAAAGTACAAACAATACATATTCAATATATCAAATATACAGATTCTAACATTTTTTCATAGTATGTCATCTTAATTTTTAACAGAATTTGTTCTTTAAAATATGCACTTTGAACGAAAAACATGTCCACTGGCATTGCATGGCTATGACATCAAGTTGTTTAACCAAAACATTATTAACATGGCCACAGAGCAGGTTAGGAAGAAAGGTGGAAGAAGATGTTTTGCTGGAGGGCCCAATGGTACCAGTATGGAATGATGGTGATGTATAATAGATTTATCTAAGCACTTAATTGTGGTTGTGTGAGGTTAACAACTTTGTTACATCACAGGAAGTCAATTAGATCTCAGTCCCCAAGACACTTTTTCAACAAAATTTAGGAATTTTACAGGCTGCTTAAAAAAACATGTTTAATTTCAGCATTAATTTTATATACATTAAGACTAAAATTTGATACTACAGTGATTTTATACGCACATGAAAGTACTAAAAAAGAGAAAAAAAAGCTATATGCGATATGCACTTTAAAGCTTACTGAAATAACTTCATCAAGTGGCAAAACTTTCATGACTCCAAAAAAAATTAATAAAAAATATTAATAAAAAAAATAATATTTATTTACCTGTGATGCCCAGCAGAACAATTGGTACTTATCATGTTTGCACCTATCATACGAAATAAGTAGAGTAAATAGTTACTAGTTCTTAGTTCTTAGTTTTTTACACTTCTAAATAGCTGGAGGCTAATACTAGAAGGTTAGTACAATTAGTAATACTAATTAGTATTACAATTAGTACAATTAGTACAATTAGTAATACTAATTAGTATAATTACAATTAGTACAATTAGTACAATTAGTAATACTCTCAGTGGTGTGATAGTTAATAAAGGATTTATAGCAGTTGACTCAAACCACAAATTTTTTTCTATATATTAATGTAAGTCAATATGTATAACCTTTGTTCACTTTGAACATAAAATCTGGGCAAGCAACTGGTCAAAATTGATCAGGTGTTTCCAATTAATATTATATTTGATACAGATACAAACATGATGAAATTTGTTTACACCAGTCACTAAATATTTATAACACAGGCAATGCTGTTTTGTTTGTTTTAAAAATAAAATAAAAGTTTTCACAAAATAAATCTATTCAAACTGGTGATTTATATTTACTTTCATAATAAAGAATGGAAGCCAAGCAATCAGCATGCCTTAATTGGCATTTATATTCTAAAACAAAATTACCACACAGTAATTAATACATAAAATTATTTATTAAGCATTAACTTATGATATAAAAAATTATCATTGATTAATCAATATCAGCCTTAAGATAAATAACGAGCCAAATATTTTGGAAGATAATAAATTCAAATTGATAACAATACTGTACATGGTATTCAGTAAGCAACCAGACACAAACAACTGACATAAAGTACCTACCCAGTGCTGTTGTGTTTTTGTCATAGACATCGGTAAAAAAGTAAACCTGCAGTTAAATAAACATTTATAAGTGTCTGCATTACATTTTATTAGTTAAAAATTATTCACCAAAATGGAAGTAAAAAATGCAAGGCTTAATTGCCATTTGAAAACACTTGGCATGTGAAAAAACAATTGCCTATTAAAAATTATTTGCAGTGAGGAATTTTTCCCATTGCAAAGTTCGACTTTAGAAGAAAGGCCTTGTGGTCAGCCGGCTTCTAAATTTTAAAATTTTTTTCCAGCACCTATAAACAATAACTTGATTTGTGGCATCCCGACAGGCAGCCACAAGTGAAAAACTAGTCGCCAGTGGTCACATTGGTGAGCCACAGGTCACAACATTGAGCCATGTATTGAGTTATCATCAGTCAAAAACACTTGAATGATGCTACTGCATGTTGTAAAAATTAATTTATCTGTTAAGGCTCATTCAAATGGATCAAACATGTTGTTCAAACATTCTCCTTTAGCAGCATCAGAAAGTGATAAAATAAATATCTAAAGTTGCCTGTACTGCTATGATTGAGGATGTACTGTAGTGTTCCTAGCTTTTGCTGTTCTACAGCATGATCATCATCCCTGCTGCATGATGCTGTAGAACTGTGAAAGCTATAGGAATACTAAATCTTCAATCATAGCAGTACTGGCAACATTAGACATTTATTCATTATCAAACCTTGTTGGATACAACGTGTTTCATCCATTTCAACATCTTTACACCCCACCATCACTCATAACTACTTGAATGTACACTTGTACACTTTCTCTGGACCTATGGTTAAAAATGTCCAGGGTTATCCAAGTCTGACCATTTGCAGATGTTAAATAAATGCAAAGGTAGCACCTTCTCATCAATTACTTTAAGAACCTGAGTATTGGTCCGGCTGGGAATGGAACTCAAGCCTTCCACATTGCAGACTTGTGCCTTACCATCAACTGGGCTAACCAGAAAACAGGTGAATACAAAAAGTTATGTACATATAACAGGTCCAGGTCAAACATTGTATTTCACATATGATGAATCTAATGCTAATGAGCAAATGACAAAAGCTTTATATGCTGCATCACTTTCTCATTCTTGCTTTGCCTGGATATTGAATGATGTAATAACATATACTGTAAGTTGTTTGGATACAAATGTCTTCAAAACTTTAGAAAAAAAGAACAAAAATTATTTTGTTTTTTTCTTTAAAGAGGCAAGCAATAAACACAATGAGTTCCAATTCAAATCTTGATCTTGTTTTACTATGATTTGGGCTGGTGATCAGATTGACACACAGTTGGTAACATCTTTGCCCTCAAGCCTCAAGGTTCCCTGTTGGTCCCCAGCTTCGCTCTGGGATTTAAATATCAGAAAGTTGGGTTGGTAGATGAGTACCAGCCTCTGCTGGAAGCTAACATGTCACTTTTTAGTGTCCCATCCTAAGGGGAGTTAAACACTCTTTTCTGCTTTTTGCACTACCACAGAAGCAAGTTAAATTTAAAATCATTGAAAACCAATGATCAGTTACTAGCGATAAAATTAGACGATTAATATTGATCAATATTGGTAATAAATGATTAATAAATAGTAAAATGGTGAAATATTAATTAATTAAGTACTGTAGTATCGATTGATATCAATGAATATCGATTTCCATTGATTAAATATTATTTATAATAACCCAGGGCCAGGGTATACTGTATAATTATGGAACTGTTTCAATAGTTAACTCCTATTTAACAAAAGTCTTACCTGATTTTTGGCAAGATCTACCCACGTCTTTAATAGTTCTACAACGCGAGTTTTGTGGAACTGATTAGTTGTTTTTACTGAAAGAAAAATGTCTTGTAGATTTGTCATTCGTGTGTGATCGTCTTTGCCCAGAAACCGATTTTGCATTGTACTGGAGTCATAGTCAGCAAATAAGGTCTTACTTCTATCTTCGTTAGACGTTTCTGAGTGACTAGAAACTGTAGATGTCACAGACTGCGACAATTTAGAGATTCTGCTAGCCGTTTTCGAAACAGATGGTGACAATAGCACTAGAAGTTTATCAGTGGCTTGTTTTAACGTTTTACTCAAAGCCACAGCTGATTCCGCCTGAAGAATTCTCTTTTCCAGTTTTCGACGACTGCTCAGACTCAATTTCTCATCGTTTAAATTTCTTTTACTTTGAATTTTCGGAAACGGCAGTTGGACGGACAATCTTCCGGCTGTTTGAAGACTTTTATTCTTAAATCGCTTAATTGGCTTGAGGTTAAACTCGACGAACATAAAACCTCCGAATAATATTACAACCAAGATCGCAAATATAGATCGCCGTAACTTCCTCCAGGGAATCATACGATTAATAGTCTTTTTATGTCATCTCGTTAATGCTCCACAAAGACAACGTTGAACAAAAGAAATTCACCTCATAAGTTTAAAAATGGGCGCCAAATAAACAAAAACAACTGAACGCAAAACTTTTGGCGCCCTCCAACCTCTATCACATGAGAATCTAAACGCAAGACAGTTATAGCAGTCGTTATAAAGACAGAGCCTCTTTTGAAAGGGTCGGTTATGTTTGCAAAGAACCACAAATCCTGACTTCACACGAATTTGTGAAGTAAAAATATGCAAATGTCCTGCATGATCGTATCGATATCACATACCGCGTTTATGAAAGAAAACGAAATAACAGACTACTAAGCACATATATTACTAGTTAGTAACTTGAATCAAATTATTTAAACCACGTTGTAAAAATCTTCAAGGTATAAGTCCATCTGCAGTTACTTGGAAACATAAAGCAGTAACGAGAATTTGTTTAAAAAATCAACCGAACTATGTATGTTTTTCGTACGAAACTTCCTTCAAATGTACCTTTATGTCGTGTCTTGCACGAAGTATTTCGAAGTAAAAACAATGGCGGAACGGCTTCAGAAAAAAGTCTTTCGACGCAGAGCAAATCTAGAAGAAAAAGATGACAATTCTGTATCAAATAAGAAAAAAAAGAGAATACAAGAAGGTATATCATAACAAAATAACTTTTGAAATTTTTTTTAATGAGTCAAACAGTTTGTTTTCTTACGTCACGTGTTTTTAGCATTGTGTCGTTTGCCCGAGTTTATAGCTCCGTGGCTTTTAAACTAAATGAATCCTTGTACATTAGACACTGTTAAGATCGTAATGGTTGAAGTGTACCCTGTTGTACAATGTTTTCATGTAAGTCCATTTATTTAAGTTACACACTTGACAAAGAGAAAGATAATATGTGAATAATTCTTCTAGTATAGTTTTAATTTCTTTCACAACTTGAAGACAGTCAAGCATAATTCTTCACATTCATTATGATAATTTGTGCTTCATAGTGCTTCTTTTGTCTAACTTGTAGATCAATTAAAATGCACTTATTCTTCTAATTATTTCCGACCTTTTATCAATAAGTTAATATACAATATTGAATAATTAATTCAAGAACGCAGTTGCAGTATGGAGAAGGAAGATCATGAACAAGACAGTTCCAGCTGCGTTCAGAGAATCAGCGCGTGTTTTGGAGTTAGTGGTGTATTTAACAACAAAAATAGGTAAATGTTTTTTATATTACTATATAATATATATAATTATTATAGTAAATCTTTTGTTTTAATTTTTTTATCAAACTTTAAAACCTTGAAGGCTTTAAATTTTAATAAAGAATTTAATACAGTATATGCCCAAAGTGCTTTCTATATATTGTTTACCCATTTTCTTGCAGTAAGATTGAAAGCAAGACTGGTGCACTTGAAATACTTTCAAAAGGCAAGTAATATGATTGTTTGTGTTCTATTTCAAACTTTATGCAAAAGACTCTAGCTGTTGTTGACTTATTTCAGAATAATTAGGCTGCAAGTTTTCTTGAAAGAATAGTACTGTGTGTAACAAATTAATACACCAAGTGCATAAACAAATTTGTTCAAAGTTTCATGTGACAATATAAATGTCAACTGATGCTACCATTTATACGAAACAGTAAGTTATATTTATTACAAAAGAACATATAATTATTGGACCTACAGTACATCTCTCTGAAGATTACAGGATTTGAATATCATGATAAAGCATACTGGGAAAGAAACCATAATAGTTATTATTACTAATTTTAATTGCTTATAAAACATTTCACAGTTCCTGATAAATTAACCAAGCTTCTACATAAAACTGATGCTTAGAGTAACCTGACACGGTTATAGAAGTGGAAATAATTATCATAAGAAAAAATTCCACTTCTCAAAGTACTCTATACGCTAAAACTATTCACTATATATGTATATACTAATTACAAAACTGGTTTCCAAGAATGCCGTGCTACTATATGAAACCGTCAAGCAATCTTTTAAATACCCCAAGAGACTCTTCTTTTCTTGCCTGAAGTGGAAGACTATTCCATAGAGTAGCCCCACTATGACTAAAACTATTTTTATATTACACTGTAGTTTGTGTGTGGGAAAGGCACTTTTAGTTTGTTTTTAGAGTCCCTTAGGGTATACATTGCCTAACGTTCCTGAAATTTACTTTTGAGATAATCTGGAGCTACAGGCCGTGTAATGACTTATATACCATAATCACTCTTTGAGTTTTTTGCTGGCGAGAACTGTGTTAGAGAACTTTCTCTAACTGTTGTCAGGTCATTCTAAGTCTCAATGTCATGTAGACTGAAGCTTGGTTACCTTTCAGGAACTGTGAAATGATCTGTTCTCACAATAATTAATTGTGACAAAAAAGTAAAATGTAACTTTAATTAATTGCTTCAAATACTGTTACATAATGTTGCAAATAACCTTGAGTTAAATCTCTATTTTGTGAGCGTTCAGTACAAGAAACCGAACCAACTGCTCTATTAATTTTGTAATTAAAAATAGATAATACCTGTTAGCTGTCCTCCTCATGCCACATGAAACATTAGGGTCTTAAAATTAAATCATTGTTAATTAGGAAGGAACTGGTTTGAAGCTTGTTAAAATTGGGGAACTATGAATTAAAAGTTAGAATAACTTGGTGATTTTGATGTAGTATGGGCTAAGCAAGAGCTATTTAACAAGGAGTTAGGTACTACATAGATGCCAAAGTTCTCTCCCGCTTTTTTGCCTCGTCTCCCACTCTCCCAATTTGGTACATAAATCTCCCGCTTTTTACGTCCACTAATATTAATGTCAAACACTTAATAAAAAAATAAGACAGACTTCCTCCTTGTTTTTTTGTGTCACAAATTATACGACTTTAACTCCCACTAGATAAGATCAAACGCACTTACAAAATAAAAGTCGACTCACAAATTTTTGAGGTTGGCATCTATTTTTTTTTAATTTTATTATGGTACTATGTGTTTACCTCAGTGTAAGAATCTGTGAATTTCACAATAATTAGTGCCATAAAACAATTAATTAAAGAATGAAGACAAAACAATAGATATAGAACAAACAATCATGATAATAATTGTAACATACAAAGCAACTTACAGCTTTTCACGATCTAACAGAGTGGATGAGCTGGTAATATGAAGGATGTTACATCTAAGTAACGTGATTATTATAATTATCATATAACAGAATAAAAGCATTGTTTTGTAACTTTAAAAAATAATGCTGCACTGGAGGATTTACTAGCTTTGTTCTGCTCCCAACAACTGTGGTTTGATTCGTACAATATCTCAGTTGGTAAGAATGTTGCACCAATATTGTGAAGTCTTCTACTGTAGGTTATGGGTGTAAACTTGGTGAAAGCCTGGAATTTATTCAGCCATCATTCTTTCCCAATTTAAATTGCCATACATAGGGAAAGGTCATAGCATTGCTGTCAATCTGTTAAAGCTTTACATTTAAGATGTAAATGGAGATGTTGGGATTGAAGGAAACAGTGGTTCAGATGGCAAAAGCAAATGGAGTGAGATGGTATGGGCATGTGTTACGGAGGGACGCATGTTTTGAGAAAAGCATTGGAGTTTGAAGTGAAGGGGAAGAGGAAGCGAGGACAACTGAGTAAGACATGGAAAATACAAGTTGGACAAGAAGAGCAAGACTGTTAGCTTGAAGAAGGAGGATGCAATGAAGATGGAGAGTGGGAGTTGGAGAGGTTGCTGCCAGAGTGGGGTAAATCTGGCCACCCCCATTTATGGGGATTGAATAAAGAGAGTTTTCCTATTTTTGTAGTTAATATTAAATGAATGTATTAATTTAAAATGCAATCTTTGCTTTGTTCCTCTCTTTTCTTCAGATTGGATTGAATTAGAGAGCATCAAAGAACTATCATTACCATTGCAGAAAAGGTATAAACCTGTTATTACCAATAACAAATCAAATGTCAGTATGACCATGACAGTAACATACCTTTTGTTGACCATCATTACCATCACAGACAAGGTATATATTATGTAGTTCTTACGAATAACAAATAAAGTGTGATCAGCATGACCGTAGCAGTACCAGACCTTTTGTTGACCATCATTACCATCACAGAAAAGGTAAAAGGGGCAAATCAGCAGCAATTAATTTAAAGCTTTTTCTTAGTAGTGAAACAAGTTGCATTGCCATTTTCTGATATGGGGCCTGACCACAAATTTTTACAAACTTCCATAATATATATTTAACAATTAGTATCATGCCCAAAGGTATAATAATGCTGCGAATATTTAGGTTTGTTTAAAAGTTTAAAATTGTAGATCTTAAAATACTTGCATAATTCTTGAAAAAGTCTTGAATTGCATTATCCAATGAATACCACTTATAGAACAACCTTTTCTGATTTAATTTAATCAATTTCCACTTTATGTTCAATATTGTTTTGTTCTCTGGCAACAAATTTAATACACATCAGGAAAACCATACTGTATTTAATTTAAGTTCAGATTCTCTGCTAGCATAAACTGCAAGAAGCAAAACTCTTCATGTCTTATTTTTTTTATTGTAGGTACATTGAAATGCTCTCAGAAAAAACACTGAAGCTCCTTGCACTTATGAAAAAAACTATCATATTCTACAAAATGCTCCAGGGTAAAGGTAGGTCACAGATGCTGTACTAGTGGTACAGTAATGTTCTTAGAAAGCATATATCGATATTTGTATTACCTAAGCACTCCAAGCTGCCATCGTTTTGGTCACCATAGTGAGTAGATTAAATGATGGGCGACCAAAACTGTCAAAGTGGTCGCCATTTGCCAACCCACTTTTTTGCCATTAGGTTGGTTTTAGATGAATTCCAGACTTACAACCCCAAAATTATTAATGAGAACCATTCTAACTTTCTAAAAAAATAAGGTGACCAATTTGATGTCCTTGGCACAGGGATCCATACTCATTTTTTTTCTGAGTCGTCAGCCTGATGGCCTACTTGCCCGATTCCAATTTTGGTCGTCCAAACAATAGTGCAGATTTAAAGAAAGAGTAGTGATTAGTTGTTTCGGTTGTGGACAGCGACTTGGTAACTTCAGGCATAAAAACAAGCCATTGTCTGTCTTTTTGCAATGAAGGCAAGAAGGTACGTTTGCGTTTGTCCTCGTGGACAAAGGCTCCTGTTCGAGTTTCACTTTTTCCTTTTCGCCGGAGGCTGTGAAACGCCTTCAATAAAACTCCACATCTTGGTCACTGTCACGTTTTGTGTGAATGGACTAAAAACTAAGCCTGCGATCATTTCATGGAAAATACTGCAATATCAAAGATGACGCTCAAACTTACACAATCTCAGTGTAGACAAAAAGTAAACTTTTATGTTATTCTCTGTTATTTTTAACGTTTTAAGTGGATGAGAAGTACCCAAGCACATTTACCGTAAACTAATGTACATTATAAAATAGAATAAAAATGTTTGAACAATAACCTCACTCATCCAAGGGATGACTTTTGGAGTTACCTCAGTTGTCCATGCCAGATTGTAGTCATCTGGAACGACCGGACGACTGCAAATATAGATCCCTGTTGGCATTTTTTTAAAAGTTATTGATCCCTAAAGGCGACTTACAAAAATTATAACTAAGCTTGGAGCAGCTATATCTGAAATAAGGTTAAGTGGCTTTTTGCAATGATTCAATGAGTGTATAAACTTACATGTATCTCTCCTTTTCCTTTTCTTTATTTTGACTGTACATGTGCAGTTTTCATCTGGTTCTAAAATATTTCTTAAATATTATAAATTATATAAACTTAATATGCATCAAATAATCAACTATTCACCATAATTTAAAACAAGTAAAATTAATATCTATAAACTATTTCAACCATTTGCTTTTTAAACAAAATATAATTGTATATCCTTTGGTCCATAGCTGCATTCCCTCTGCTCCAATCACCATCTACCTGATCATCTTTTATAATTGTTTTTGTTGAACATGAAAATATGGAAGAAAAAGTTACAGTATAATGTTATTATTTCTTTCCTAGAAAAGGAACATTTTAAAAGAGTGTCAGTGGATTTATTGGTGAAAGATCTTAAAGTCAACACAACTTTAGACTCTGCCCAACGTTATACTCAAATGGGACTTTGGAGAGAAATAATGAGGGTCAATCAAGAAGCATTCCAAAATTTTGACAAATTTATCAATGCTGAGACAGATTCTTCTAAACTACAGATAGATACGGTAAATTTCGTTTTTTTAGATATTGGTATTTAAAATATACAAAATAATAGGAAACATCATCCAATTGCAATTATTTTAATTTTGGGATTATATGATTCATTGTCAATGTTTTTCCGTCATCAAAGAATCTGCCCAAACAAGGTTACAGTATCATTACGTTTTAAAGACGCATGTGTGCTCTTATTAGTATATTAGTTCATGTCCTCCTTTTTCTGCAATTGGTGTACCGTAAAATCCCACTTATATGCCCTGGGCTTTTATAACTTCATAAGGGGTTTTGGGTGGACGTATAAACGGGGATGGGGGGAACTTATATCCGGGTGGGCTTATAAGCGGAATAAAAACAATGTTTCGGAACGACGAGATAAAACAAGTTAAAGTTAACATTCCATTTAATTTTGAGTTCCATTTATGATACAATTGTCGTGCGTCACAATAAACGGAGAATTTATTCAAAAACGTCTATAAAAACCGACTTATGCAACTGGAACAACTGGAACGGAACAGAACGAAAGTAAAAATACTACTGTACAAGCCTTAACGTTACCAATTCACCTGTTTACCGTGTAAAAACGGTATTTTCTGTAGCATTAACAAAGTTCATAATTGTATTTCGATGTTCAGAACAATTTCATTGTTTCATAGTTCCAATTCAAGTGACTACTATTAGACAAAGCAAGGCCCCAGTAGCACCATCATGAACAAAGTTCTCAGTAATATTTTAAATCATTCCATTAACACCAACTTAACAGTCAACCTAATTCCACATGTATTCGCCTTCGTTATCATCTTTGTCAATGTCTAATTCGTCACTCTCCAGACGAAATCCATCACAGATTTGAACATCATTTGCTGCTGGCATCTAGTAATTTCGAATACCCTCGATGTTGACTGCACTGTTTCTGATCCATCAACTGCAAAGGATATACCGCATCTCTTGAAGCTTCTTTCAATTATGTCTTTCTTCTGGTTTGCTTCTTGCCACGCCACAACCATTCACTTGGTCATAAGAACTCGCCTATCCGAGGCAGTCAATTTGCCCTCAGTGCACAAAGTCAAATTTTCACTCAGGTGGGATTCATGCTGCCGCTTCACTGCCTCTTTAAAAGGCTTGTTTACACTGACGTCTAGCGGCTGAATGCTACTGGTGCAGGGAATAGGGTACTGAAAATCTTATCTTCATGATTCTTCAAACTACAGTACATTAGCTACCATAAAATTATATGTTAGTTCTATCTAAAACGACATGTAATGTCTAGTGCGAAACTATATTGCATCTACTGCCTTGTAAGTTCTCCTTTTTGTCGAGGGTGAAATGATGCAATCTTTGACTTACGTAATTATTCGCCTATAAGCCGATCGATTTTTGCACCAAATTAAACGGGAACTAGTGAAATTTCTACAAGATAGGGGGTTCGGCTGGTAACCCCAAATGTTTTTGCCAAAAAATATTTTCTAATGCTGTAAGAGCTTCAATTTATACCCATTTGAAATGTCAACTCGGATCACATTAACTTCATCTTACCTGTGATCAGTAGTCATTTTTAATTAAGCTACAAATAACATTACATGTGTTATAATGAATGCAATAAAAAATGAATATTCATTTAACAGTTGCATGCGTGTTTCCCGAGAGGGACGCTTCTTTTGCTTTACGGTTTATCGGTATGTTTATTTACTTGACAGTGCATGTGGAAAAGAAATATTCGATCTCGGCTTATAGCTAGATGTTTTGTGTTTCCTGTTTATAATTTTGTAACAAGTTCTTATCTAGCCTAAAGTTTAGGGTCTCGAGATCGGCTTCTAGGCGAGTAAATACGGTATTAAAGTATATTGTAATCTTTGTTTTCCAGAAAAATGAACTGAAAGAAAATGCATTGGAGCAGAGCAAAGAAGTTCAGGAGGTATGTTATAATGCGTTCAAGTTCTCATGGAAAATGAGTGATGCAGCCTTTTATTATTATATCCAAAATAGTTGTATAAAATATGACATTCTGTCTGTTTTACTCTTTCAACGTACTTTTGTAACTAATTTAAAAACTTCGATCCCGGCACTTTACCGAGATTTGAATCTTTGTGTGGCCTTCTTTTCCGCCTAAGCCAACTCAGCTTTCCATC
>JAOTRI020109992.1:0-13118 GCA_028564885.2 Zoanthus sanctaehelenae | reverse complement strand
CTGCGTTCTCATCTTAATAAAATCACCAAGGAGAACTATGCAATCCTCACCGACAAGATCATCAACCTGATGAAACATGAATACACTGGAGAAGACCGAGTATCTACATTCACAGAAATGCTGCTAGCAAAGGTTGGCTGGATTTTAGTGCCTTTTAGCTTTCAAAACTAACCCTATAATTTATTCATATTAATATAATAATGGTAGACATCGTCTTCTCTCTGCATACGGGCCACGGGTGAACCGATGGACGACTATTTGATATTTGGTGGTACTACTCGTACCTTGCCTGGTTGAGAGGAGTTTAACGTTTGAGACTCAGAGTGCAGATTTTTGACAAAAGATTATATAGTGATTGTCTGGACTCGGAAAGAAAATTTTGACATTAATTATCTATTCATGCCCCCAGAAGTAGATTTTGACACTTTCGGAGAACAATTGTCAAATCCATTCCCCCTTTCCCACCTTGTTCGCCTCCCGCTCACCAACATAACATTGATTGATACATTACTTTATATGATTTCTTTTATCCCCGCATTTGCTTCCAATAATCAGATACAACACTTCAACTCACGTCTCCATTAACCTTTTCTGATATTTTTATTCATACAGGTCGTGTTCGACAGAGGCCTTTGTACTGAAGTTTACGTAAAGTTGTGTCAGTCAGCCTTGGAACAGGCAAGCATATTAAACTAGATATGAAAAATGTAAAACCATTTAAAAGTAAATAAGAAATGGCCTTAACTGTTTGTACCCTTTCATAATTTATTGTAATTTTCAAATTTTTGTAATAGGGACAACTAAAAACTTTTAGAGAGGCACTTCTGAAGTCAGCCAGAGAAACGTTTCCTCGCCTGAAACAGGTATTACTGGTTTGTATTTTACATGTACTTTATACATCGATTCCTGGGCTCGCATGTGGGCTGAGATATGTCGATCTCAAACTGACTCCGAGGGTTTCCTCACTCAGCAAAATCTACTTTCACGTCAAGATCTGAGCCATCGAGCAATTAAACATTAGCCTCTGGCTAGAAAGAATGGGCAACCACTTCCTTCGCAGCTGACGTTACATAAAATATTATTATTACTATTATACATCCATTCTTAATGCCAAAGCCATTTCCGACGTTTAGACTTTACGCAACTGTCGTGTTGCCTTCGTTGCTCATTTTATTGCTGTTTCGAAACATTTCAGTCGACGTTTTATGGTTTCGTTATGTACGATGATGACTATGTGCCTAGGTTTATCTTAGAGAGAGTGCGGACAACGTTTTCTAAACGTTTAGTATTAATGGCAATAAAACAGTGTGAAGATACTGCTGTTTCATAACAACCAGTAAATTTTTTCGAGACTCATTGTTCTAATTCTTTCGGGTGATCTCAGCCTTAAGGCCACTTCCTACCAAATTTTGCTTCAAAATTCATATTTTTTTAGTTTTTCTTTTATTCTGTAGAAATTAATTGGCTCTCACACACTTGTCTTTAATTGTAGCAGTCCAAAATAAAGAAAAACATACACAAACAATCATTGAAGGCATTGCAAAACGATGCGCTTTTTATCAGGTTATAATAAATGTGAGACACCGTGAGACTTCTTGTGATTTATTGTGTTGCTAACTTAATTTATGAGTTTTAATGAAGTCTCTAGGTAATACATTTTCAGTAGATATTCGGGGCTTCAGCCGGAAATTGCTCTTCAATTACTGGGCTACCTGTGATACTCCCAGTTATAAATTCCTTTTGTTTATTTTCGTAGACCGGACAAAATGTGCGTCCCACAATTCCTTGCAGCGCCAGCTTTATTGTGAGGAGATGAGGGAACAAAAGGTAGCCCAGTGAACGCTTCTAGAGCGTCTTGTTATATAAGAACAAACTGCAGTTCTGGGTTGTGAGTAGAAGAGGGACCTGGAACAAAAGATATCCCAGTGAACACTTCTAGAGTATCTTGTTATATAAGAACAAACTGCAGTGCTGAGCTGTGAGGAGAAGAGGGGCCTGGAACAAAAGGTAGCCCAGTGAGTGCTTCTAGAGCGTCTTGTTATATAAGAACAAACAGCAATGCTGTGTTGTGAGAAGAAGAGAGACCTGGAACAAAAGGTTGCCCAGTGAACGCTTCTAGAGCGTCTTGTTATATAAGAGCAAACTGCAGTGCTGTGTTGTGAGGAGAAGAGGGACCTGGAACAAAAGGTAGCCCAGTTAGCGCTTCTAGAGCGTCTTGTTATATAAGAACAAACTGCAGTGCTGTGTTGTAAGGAGAAGAGGGACCTGGAACAAAAGGTAGCCTAGTGAACGCCTCTGGAGGGTTTTGTTAACAATCATTGCTAGAGCGGGCGTTGGAAATGAGGTGGTAAATGGGTATAAACATCTCATATTCAATTAGCGTGATTGGATAGTTGAAAATGACAACAAAATTTCAGTAAATAGATAACCAATATTATTAGTTAATTTCTATGTATTATGGTTATTTGGTATATAACCTGATAGTCGATATTGAGTGAACCAATCAGGGCTCAGGTTTTAAAATCCGAATAGCACTAACCCAGTGTTAAATATTTAACCCCCAGTAATTTTGGGATTAACAGGAGTTTTTCAAGAAAAATCAAAACAGTATTCATAGATAACCGTTTACGTTTTCTTAAAGAAGAAATTTCTGTTTGAATTGTTGCCTTTGAGCAACTGGGCCAAGAACGCTAGAAACGCAATGCTCGACCTTGAAAATTTAATAACAATGATTCTTGTCATTATCATTCTCTTACTGCTACTCTTTTCAGTAGTTAACTAATTCAGGTTAATTGATCAATTACCGTCTGGTTGACCAAATAATGAGGTGCCAGTCTATCAGGGCGGGAGGCTCGCTTTCGATTTCAGGCCGGATTACCACACTCAAATTGTTGGACTTTCACGTCTTCTCGAATAAGTACGTTCAACTGTAGAACCTCGGTAACATTTCTGTGTTTATATGTTTGTTATGTGAAAGGTTTCCGTCCACCATGAAATGGCAGAATTGGTGTCCCCAATTAGTAGGCCTTTGTTTAACTAGAAATGACGTGGTACCTAAAAAAATCGAAATTGTTATTATTATCATTATCGTTATCATTATTAGTATAATTATTACTATTCTTGTTGTGTTACCTATAAAAACTGAGATAACTTAGATCAAATACAACATTAAAAAAATGCGAGTAATTGTGCGTTTAGTTTAAATAAATGTCAAAGACAAAAACATAAATTACTTGTTTTTTATATGGCATATATTTTTGTCGTTATCAGTTTTGTTTCCTAGTTGATCTCATTTTGTTGCATTTCATTTGATATTCATACTAGTAATCATTTGAATCTGTGCATGTCATTTGTATTAACATTAACTGAGTGATATTCAGAATACTTTTTTTACCATAAGCAATGCAGAATACATGAAGAACTATTGATTTCTTCGTGAATTGACCAATATTTTTTATATTTTCTCTCGTTTTTTTTAAAATTGAGCTTCTTTTTCTCTTGAGTTCTTTCCCCGTGTACACATGGCACCACGAGCTGCCACTCGCGCCTCTTTGGTTGACTGGCTCATTACCATTAAGGTAGAATTAAAACAGTTGTTGTATCGTTTTGTTTTTCAGAGGTCAAATGTGTTTTCCATCCGGACCAGACACACTGGGTTCCTTGTACAGACTCTTACAGATAAGGCTAATGAGATTAACGACTGGCTCTACTCACTAAACCCTTTACTAGTGGGTGCTATCAGGTGAGTGTACACCCTAATTACTCTGGATCCTTTACTTGTGGGTACTATCAGGTGAGTGTACACCCTAATTACTCTGGATCCTTTACTAATGGGTACTATCAGGTGAGTGTACACCCTAATTACTCTGGATCCTTTACTAGTGGGTACTATCAGGTGAGTGTACACCCTAATTACTCTGGATCCTTTACTAGTGGGTACTATTAGGTGAGTGTACACCCTAATTACTCTGGATCCTTTACTAGTGGGTACTATCAGGTGAGTGTACACCCTAATTACACTGGGCCCCTTACTAGTGGTTACAACCAGGTGAGTGTACACCCTTAAGTACACTGAATCTTTTTTTTGTTGAACGAAAGTACCACTCAAAGCGGGACAGAATACGAATTTTTTAATCTTGAAGATAAATTCACGTTCTTTATAACTGCACCCTATAATGTTTCAGAAAGTGATATCTATACTGTTAAAGCAGGTAACACTGAAAGTATTATAAATCAAAGTACATTGGGGAGTCAGGTCGAGCATGCCGCCCACCTTTACGACCCGGAATCGATTCCTATGCACCGCATGTGGGCTGAGATATGTCGCTCTTGATCTGATTGCAAGGGTTTTTCTCCGGGTACTCCGGTTTTCCTCCCTCTGCAAAGTTGACTTTCACTCCGAGATCTGAGCCGTCGAGCGATTAAACATTAGTCTCTGGCTATAGGAAGAATGGGCAACCATTTCCTTCGCAGTTGACGCTAAATATAGTATTTTTTAAGTAAAAAAAGTTCATGTTTTAATAGTGTTTTACGTTTTTTTCCCTATATTTATTGTCATACTGAAGTTCTTTTTTTTTGTTTTTCGTTTTGAACAGATCTCGTAAGAGTAGCGTCAGAAGAGTCGAAAGATGACCTCAACTGTATTAAAAAATGAGATACAACCATTCATTTATTCTGCGGCTGATCAGTGTCTGTTGTGGCGATTTTTGTTGTCCAAATTTATTTCCTGTTACTGCCAACAAATTTATGATTAGAAAACGACTTTAAATCGAATATATACGTATTTAATTTTCGTGTGAGAAATTATTTAAATATTGCTTTTAGCTAAAGAAGATGTTTAGTGTTTTTAAAAAATTTTAGAATAATTTATTGATATGTGTACTTTTAAGATATTTTTGTACATAACGTTTAAAAAACTAAAAAGGGATAAGTTTATGTTGTTTTTGGCCGATTTTCTTGGAGTCTGGTTAACGCTTTATTTGGTATTAAGAGTTTTTCTAAGAAAAATGAGATGCAACGTTATTTAAGTCAGGTTCTTATATAATCGATGAAATTGCCAGGATAGCTAAAAAATCCCTGAACCGATCACGAAATCAAAATATGACGATTTTATATTAGGGTAATACGAATTATGATTTCCGTAAATCGGCGGAGCAATGACTCTTGGCGATCCTTGCGATCGTAACGATCTCAGAAATCGTATGAGGAAAGCATTGAGCGATTTTCACGATTCCAGCAACTAAGAAGTTTCAAAAACCCTAAGTTCATGCCGTTTCTAGAATAATTTTCGAACCTGAAACTTTATCTTCGTCTTCTTCTCTTTCCTCAAAAGTTCTTCTTTCCTTTTTCTTTCAGTCGTTAAAGGGCGAGAATTAATCAAATATCATGAATCGGGCGAGCTCCAGTTGGTGGTTATAGGCCGCCGTCAATACTTTCGCTTCGTGATTGCATGACCCCGCTCTTTACTTTGAGATATCTGGTGATCATATGAAACACACGATCGCCTCTCACTGGAATGGCTATGATCGCCAGCACGAAAACTGGCCCGTCATGGTGATGCTGGCAATCTCTGCGATTGTATGAGAACCAGGCTGTATAGAATGGAGATTTTATTAAACTAATAAAGGTCTACTCATATTTTTACTTTTTGCTAACCTCAAGAGTTTGTTCATTTTGTTTTTTATTTATTTTAAAAGTAATTGCCGTCGTTTTAAGTAGTTTTTGTAGCTACAGTTGATATCAGCGGTAGCTACTATGTCACAGTGCTGTGTAAGAGGATGAGCGACTTAACTAATAACCACAGGGTACCCAAGTAGACATACATTGTACTATAGGAGTCACACAGGATACTGATATCAGTAGTAGCTACTTTGTCATGGTACTGTGTAAGAGGATGAGGGATGTAACTAATAACCACAGGGTACCCAAGTAGACATACATTGTACTATAGGAGTTACACAGGGTACTGATATCAGTAATAGCTACTTTGTCACAGTGCAGTGTAAGAGGATGAGGGATGTAACTAATAACCATAGGGTACCCAAGTAGACATACATTGAGCTATAGGAGTCACACAGGGTACTGATATCAGCAGTAGCTACTTTGTCATGGTGCTCTGTAAGAGGATGAGGGATGTAATTAATAACCACAGGGTACCCAAGTAGACATGCATTAAGCTATTGGAGTCACAGAAAGTACCCAAGAGGACGGTTCTGAAAATTAAGTTAAAACATATAACAGGAAAAGTATCTGCTCTAATATCACCCACCAAAGGGAAGAATTTTATTGCTGTAGCTACGTGTACTCCATGACTAGCTAGTTTTCTTCACTCTTATAATACTCATATTGTTTTGAGTCTGTTAAACAATTTCTCTCTGTGGTGAGGTCTAGTATCATCTTTTAACAGCATTACTAAATAATCCCCTAGGAGCTACTCATTCCTACACTTAATGCATTTACCATTTTCACAAAAAATTGTCTACTCTTTGTTTTAAAATAAGATTTTTAGGTGAATGAGAATGCGACAAAACTCTGGACGAGAATAGTTCTAGAAAACGTCCGCCGTTTGCATTAACTTTTTATATCCGAAAAACAAAGTTCATCTCAAAAATTCTGCTTTAATTCATTGAGAACCAAGCTGATTTGGCGGTGAAACAGGAAATGTGTGATGTGCTCTGGAGACAGGAGACACTAGTATCCGTCTACGCTAATTACTTGTGCAAAGCAGATTCCGGCAGCCCTCTACACGAGTCAGGGTGTTTGTTGTATGTTGCAGTCGCCGCTTAAAAACAACAAAGTGGTTTGTAATGGAAATCTTGTAATTACTTCGGATGAAAACAGCTGTATATGCCCAGTTGTGGATTTTTTGTTTGTATAACTAACAATTTCCACGAGCGCGCGTCGGATATGAGATGATGATAGCCGGCCAACGAGGCACGTATTTATTAAAAACTTTGTTAAAATTTTTTAAGTTTTAGAATTTTTAAGCTCCGTTTTAAATTTAGGCTAACGCGCACGCTTACCATATTTGTAGATTATGATATATTGGCCCAAATACCATAAGCCAATAAAAAGTGGGTTATCCAGTGATAGAATGTAATTATCCTTTAATTGCTGATTGCTAAAAACATGGTGTCATTTGCGTTTAAAGTTTGCCTTAATCGAGCAATGAGAGGCTGGAATATTTTCTTTCCAATTAGACGTCAAAATAAAAGCAAAATTTAGCAGCATCGTGTTTGGGTCCGGTCCTGTTGTTATATGTCTGTTTTTAAAATACACGTAGCTACATCACATCCCGCTACCATATTTTACAAACAATGGAACAGATATAAAACAGGACAAGTTTCTCATTTGTCTAAATTCTGCATTTGACGTTATGGACCAGAAAATGATATTAGTTACCAGTCTTCCAGTGTTCGGCCAAGGTGAGCTTAAACCCAAACTACCAGTACACCATGCCTTTGTTATACAAAAAACACCCAACTGATTTATACACTTTAATAAAAATGTAGAATTAGACTGAGTGTGGTGAATATTAACAGCTCTTTCGCTTTAATAATCATTATTTGAATCGACTTTTCTTTGATAATAAAGGCAATTAAGACTTCAGGGCCCAGTTGTTCAAAAGCCTATTAACACTAACCCAGGGGTTAAATGATTAGCCGACCATCTTGTTTCCACTCTAAGAAGGAGAGATTTTAGCTGTAATTTTGGGATTAACAAGACTTTTCCTACAAATATCCATTCTTCATAAAAAACCGTTTACCTTTTCTTAAAGAAGAAATTCCTGTTTGAATTTCTGCTTAACTCAGGGTTAAACTTGACCAGTCTTTGAACGAATGGGCCCAGACGTTTGTAATTTAAAATATAATGTACTACTATTCCTCTTCAGGTGTCAGAATAAATTCAGTTTGATGTTCAACATATATTTATTATCTTAACATATATTTTATTTTTTCTATTATAATCAACAAGAGTCTTGATATTAACGTAAGTGCTTGACATATACTGAGTGGTGTTTTTTAAAAAAAACTATAAAATTTAGCTAAGCAATCCGTACAGCCTCCTTGTTGAGAGTAAAAGAGGAGGCGAGGGGGACTTGATACATTTTATTAAATAGCAAGTTTCAAAGTTCATCTGTTCCAGAATCTAACTGGTTAAAAATACGTCACGTGGAAGGCAGAAATCCAACTGTTTACCACAAAATCGTGTTTGTCAGGTTTGAACCTATTTGAGCAGGGGTTAACACATTAACCACCGGGGGAAGTCGTGATTTTTACGTCACATCACAAATTTTACTGGTAGCTGAGTATTGAGTATTAATTACAAACTAGCAGTAATCATAGATTAGTGAAGTGCGTTCGATAGTTTAAAGGTTGGATAGGATGGCAATTTTTCCAGCACCGTGGGAGAGGATTGAACTTAGTCCTGTGTAAAAACAGTTAACACACAAACAAGAAGTCAAGTAATAAACTGTTCTGTAATTTCATGGGAAGCTTACATGCCGTATTGGCTGAGACGATCCACACCCAGACCCTCTTGGAGAAATCCAAGATGGCGTCGATTTGGATCAACCACAAAATTGAGATTTTTTCCGCCTGCGCAAGATTATGATTGCATTCTCCTAACGTCGAACGCAATTAAAAGTTTGTCTCTGAGTTCTGGCTACGTTGTTGCGAATTTTCACTTTTCGTTCCCTTTGAAACTCGCTATATAATAAAACACTTATTGACTGATCTCCTCGGGAAACAGGTTTTGTGGACCCTCAACCACCATGTTTCCTTCGGCTATGCCACATTTGGTGGTCTCGGGTCCACAAAACACGATGTTTCCCTCGGGACCAGTCAATAAGTCTTAATTGGACTGTTGTATTTTGAGGGTAACCAGGTTTAATAGAAAAGAAGTTCATCAGACATGGTTCTCGCTACTCCTCGAATTCCTGGAAAACTCCTGGAATTTTGTGAAATTTTTTTTTATCAGTCTTATGAATAAACCAAAACCTGCAGAAGCATCTGACTCACGATTGTACTTTACTTCACTGTTACATGGATGTAATACCTGGAAAAAGTAGGTTGATACTTTATTTCTCAGACTGCACTCGGGATGGTATATGAAAATTTCATTGAGTTGCTACATATATATAAAATGAGACAGTGAATTAATATACCAGTTCGATTCTACATTATTGTGGCAGAAATTTCTTGATATCATTTTGTTTTTGCCGAAAGAGAATTTGGGGTTGGGTCCTGGAAAAATATATTTTCTACCCTGGAAAACTATTGGAATTTTGTTATCATGAGTCAGTGAGCACCATGATCAGAGAGGATGGACGGGCAGGGGGGAAGCCTTATTAGAGCCGTTACGGCTGTTTTATATAACCGAAACACATCGGTCTGTTTCCCTGGCACTAAATATTTAAACAGGTTACTGATCTCAGTCAGATGTTGTTGTTTTTTGTCTTATCCACTCTGTTAGTGTTTTGATATTGAGCCTCCCTAAGCTCAAAACCATGACCCTATCCCTGACCCTATCCCTGACCCTATCCCTGACCCTATCCCTGACCCTATCCCTGACCCTATCCCTGACTCTATCCCTGACCCTATCCCTGACTCTATACCTGACCCTATCCCTGACCCTATCCCTGACCTATGACTGTTTAAAATTGATACCCTAACCCAGACTAAAGCTAAAGCTATAAATCCTTTTACAAACCTAGTGGCCCATGGAGCCGGTGCTTATCTCCAGTTTCTGTAGTGTTAAGCGGATGAGAGTCCTTGACTCCCCCTGGACAGGACACTAATCGACCGCAGGTTAGCTCCCAGCAGACGCTGGTACTCATTTACCTACCATGGTAGGATAGAAAGCTGAGTTGGCTTAGGCGGAAAAGAAGGCCACACAAATATTTGGACCACGGCGAACTGAGACCTTACCAACTGCTTCAACCACGTCCGCCCCAGATTAAAGTCGGAGTCGTAAGAGCGCTTATCAATATGACCTAATGAAAATCAAAGATCATAGTCGGAAGAGAAGTCATAAGCTCGACGGAATCGGAATCGGAAGAATCAGAACGTTTTATTCTCCCTCGCCAGCTTGTCCGAATGTAAATTATTTTCTTGCTCCCATCTAAGACTAAATAAAATGACAAAAAATACATAGAAAGGTATCGCACATTGTATAACCGCGGTTTATTTCAAAACTTCATACATGAATAGTTACTATTATTCGTATTAATAGTAATACGCAAGAATAAGTCAAATTATACATTATGATAAAGGATAAAGGAACCTTCGAAATTATGATTTAATAATTGCAAACGTGATATAATGCAAAACAGAAAAACCGATAGCCCTAAGATTCTAGCCGTTAATAATCGATCTTTAATAGACTCTTCGATATACATATTCTTGGTATGGTCAGATTTCCTTCGACCTTGCAGCTTTAAAAGCCTTTCTTTAGATGAATTATCGGCTAAAGATTTTGCTATAGAAGTTGCACCTCCTGATTGAAAACTGTGTAGACCACGTATTTTTAGGGTCGAATCCTAATGATGAAATGAACACTTTAAATATTTCCCGCAATATAGTACAAGATAACCTTCTGGAACCTAACGAGTAGCTTTAGCTGGAGTTATGAAAAATGGCATTCCTGAATATATAACCCTTTGAATTTCGGTCAAAAGTGATCTGCGCTGAATGAAGATATTTTTAAAGTAAGTAATAAGGAAAAGTTGCACTGTTACTCCTAAAAATGAACACGTGCTTCCCCTGCCTGCACACCGTAAGTTTTACAACTCGGTATAAATAACACTAAATGATCTTCAGCTAGAGAAATATGCCTCGCTTTAATATCTAAGAATTCTCGAGACCTGAGTGGGCCTGCATAAGCTAGCACACAAACTTTAGCCAAGTGTAGGTCTTTCAAACCACTGGTAAGACTGGCATATCTGGACACTATCCCTTGGATCTGAGCCAAGTCCATTGGCGCTTTCTTCTTAATTGAGGGATGAGGTAATCTCTTCTCTGCTTCAACTAGATTTACCCACAAAGACGAATGTAGCGGGTTATTGACAAGTGGAAGAAGATTGTGCACCCACTTAAGAGCGGAATAGGCAAACTGACAAGGAAAAGGAACAAAAGGTAGGATGTCACGTGCGTCACTTCTGCTGGCAAAATAGCTGGAATACGCTGACTTTTATGGTAATCAAGGAACTTTTTAATTTCTCGTACGTATCTAGACACCTTCGAAGTAGCTCTTAACTTGTAGCAGTCTTGAATTGATATTTTTCTACCAGAAAAAGGAAAACTTCCCCAACAAGAAGCACATACAAGCAAAACACACTAATGCTTAACTTCACTCCAAAAAAATAAACCATTGACCATCTCTCGGCGAGTACCAGATCAGGAAAATCAATACAACACATTTCTGCTTGGCCTGCTCTCGGTGCATGATCCAGTGGCCGCAAATTTTCAAGCGATTTGCAACGGTGCAATCAAATATTGTAAATAAACTTCCCTTTAGACGATAATCTAATCGCGTAAACGTGCCCTTCCCAATTAGAAGAGCCGAAAACTGAATCGACATTTCTACCATGTAATGTTATTTCCTTTAATTTATAACGCCTGTAATCTATGTCCGTATCGGTCACACAACAACGGCCAAAAACGAGGAAGAAGGACAATCGGGAACGACGAGCGTTCCTATCGCTGTCGCTTTATCCATGTGGTGTCTTAATGTTTCTGAATAAAGATTGACTGGGGGAACGAGCAGGCAGCTCTCGTGCTTCCACGAATGAAAAATCGGGTCAACGCCCAAAAAACCAGGTTCCAAAACCGAAAGAAAAACTCGGGCACTTTTTTTTATTTTTTTATTATAATACGTAGCGAAGCAATCTACTGAGTGTGGACCCCAAAGGACGTCTAACGTACGAAAAACTTGCTATCGAGCTGCCAATCGTCAGTATTGACAAGTTTAGTTATAGCGTCAGCTATCTCATTCAACAATCTGAAATCCATTCGATTGACAATTAAATGTTTTTCTTCGAACAAAATTTGAAAATCTTAATAGTGAGAGTGAGTAAAGATAGCTTCATGCTACCAACTTGGATTATCTCAGCTGTAGATTGATTATCTGTAAACCATTTGACCTTAGAGTTGCTGAGCAATACGCGAAAAGACTCCAGACTAAAATCAATAGCTAATAGTTCTCTGTGTGTGGAACTCAAAACTTCTTCTTCTTGGGTAAATAAACAATGACAAATTGGCATGTTATCCTGGGCGATAACGGCCCCCCCCCCCCAAGCAAATGAACTGGCATCGTGCAGAATAAATCACGTGTGAATGGTCCGAGAGCTTAAAAACAGTTTTTTGCGTTAAGCTTATTTTAAAATGTTTGAAAACCAAGATTCAAGTTCCGAGATTTATAAGAGTCTAAATTGATCTCGGACTCCCACCTTTGCGATGCTACTATACTGATTTCACAGTTTCTAGTAAGTATACGACACAAATTACCTAAAATGGGACTGAGAGAAATTATGGAACTCGTGATAGAGGCTTGTTCTCTAGTCGATAAAACTGAACGCGCCAAAGCGTCTCTTAACTTAGTCTCGAGTTTGCTTATTCTTTGCTCCGTGATGGAAATAGATCCTTTCTCAAAATTCCAGATAATTCCTAACCAAATTAGAGACTGTACTGAAGACCAAATACTCTTTTCCTCGTTGATCACGAATCCCGCCGCCAATAGGTCTCCGAGAATGTGATGTGAAAGCTAATTGGGCCTTTTCAAGAGTACTTTCTAAAGAAAACCCGTTGTCGAGATACACAACAAAGTAAAATTATCGAGATCTCCAATACTTAACCAAAGGTCGGATAATTTTAGTAAATATATAGGGAGCTGACGATAACCCGAACGGAAGAACAATAGAAGCAAAATATCTGGTGACGCCATTAGGAAAGGTCCAAGAAATCCTAGAAAAACTTGATGCGAAGGAAAAATGTCAATATGATGATAACCACTCTTTAAATCAAATTTAGTGGCATAACCTCCTGTATTAGAATGTTAATTTTCAGCTTTTAAGTTAGATTCGCTGCGATTTAATTTTTTGATTATCGATTTAATTTTTT
>JAOTRI020109981.1:0-13119 GCA_028564885.2 Zoanthus sanctaehelenae | reverse complement strand
ATCAGCTCTCGAATTCTCCCAAACGTGCACCTCGGTTTTCATAGCGCTATGAAGGCACAGAAAAAATGTTTTATTTCATAATAATAACATGGATCACATATTTATTGCCACGTCCTGGGTATCCTGATTGGTATGTAAATCTCCCCCTTTTTATGTCCACTAATGTAGAATACAATGCGATTTTTTCTCCTGCAAGTTAAAATCGAACGCACAAACAATTCTCCTTTCAACTTCACATTGATATAGACAATCTTCCTATTGGAGCATCTTAGCCAATGACTGGTAATTATCATTGAAGCTTTCCCGCCTCGTATAATGACGGGAAAGTAGTAACTCACGAGTTGTTAGCTCATGAACTAAAAAAATCTCTCCCGCTTTTCAAAGGTTTGGGCTTGGCATTGATTTATGTGAAAATATAATTAACCAAATTTAGAGTCAAAAAATGCATCAAGTTTCTTCTTCCCGGTGACACTTCACTGATGATTGCATCATTAGCTTAGTAGCCACACAAAACGTTTGTGTGGTTACAACGTGTGAAGTCCGCCCCTGTAAACAAAAAATCCTAGATACAACCCTAACTCCTCCCTAATCTTAAGTTTAAAATTTTAAATTCCTTTGGAATTCTTGTTTCTTACAAGTTAGTAGCAGCAATCACTATATCACAATTGATTTGATAGAATACCTGGATTAGCCGCTTCGATGGATCTAGTTGACCTGGCGTTTGAGTATCGCTGGTTTCCATAGGTCTGAGCTCTATTTGGATAGATTCAAATTTATGATTCAGCATTTCTGTGTGAGAAATACTAGAGAGAGAGGGTAGCTTATATTTGCAGTGAGCGCCATCTCTATGTAAAACATTTTCATAAATATTCGGAGCCTCAGCCTGAGATTGTTCTTAATTTTAGGCCAATTTGAGCCCCGTTGTTCTTATAAAAACAAGCGTGTATGTATAACAGCAGGTTGGTGCCATTGGTAAGTTACCTGCTTCCTACCCGGGACCACTGAGTTTCGAATATTTGTACAATTTTTTTTTCAAACTGAGCTTCCTATCCTTCCGGAGTAGGTAAATGAGTATCAGCGTCTCTTTGGGGCTAACCTGCGTTGGATTACTTTTCCGACAAGGAACAATCAACGACTCTCATCCACTAAACATTACGGTAAGTATAGTTAAAGAACAACTCCATTAGCCCCTTGACTCATAAAGGATCTAACTAGCGTCAATAGATATAGAGACACGCTGCTAAGGACGTCAGGTTATTACGACTCCCCTGCACTCGGTCAGAACTGGAATTCCTAACTTCTTCATACTTAGCGGAATTTTGAGTGTATAGATGAAAAACGTTTTCATTAAAAGATTAAAAATAAGCGATGTAGGGAATTTAAAACATAATTTTATCTGTCTTATATTCGAAAGGTCCCCTATTCGATACCCGAGATTTGAACATTCTAAAGAAGCTCATTTTCCCTATGCTTTCCATCTATATAAAGTCAGGAACCCATATATATGGGGCAAGAAACGCTCATAATAGAAAAATGTCACGGCGTTTTCACTAACTAATTTGTTTTTAGATCGCTTTTAGCGGGAAATTTCAATAGGAGTTCTTGTCCCGGAGGAATCAGACAATTCATACAAATTAACAGTTACGTTATTCATTAAGTATGGACGCATGTGATTGGTTTGAATTCACGAGAACTGAACTAAAAATAAGTTGGTTTGTAAAAATGCCGTGACACTAGAACATGGAAGTTGCTCGCTCCTACTTATGGGCTCCTTCTGAAATAGAGAAATATCTACTTCAAATCAAGTTTTGATATGTAAATTCATTCAACGCCCTCCAGGCCGGAAAATCTAGGTATACGAAAAAGAAAACATTTTTCAAGTACTTCAAAAAAAAAATCAACTTCAGTAAACTGCAAAACCATATTTGCCAAAACAGCAGATTTCGCAAACCAGTGACGAATCAGTTCCAAGTAATTTTTCGCTCAGGTAAAGAAAACAACACCTCCTTGAGAGCCAGTCAGGGTCAAATAATTTTCCCTCAATGTTATTATAATACCAGTAAAGCATGCTGTCGGGATCACGTTTGGGTATCTGGCTATTGCAGTTAGTGATCTCTAATGAAACAAAATGTTCCTTCACCTGTTAGCTGTTGATGCTGCGAATGACCTGGTGAATAGCCATGAGGCGTACTATAGGGTGCGTATCGTTGGGAACTCGTAAAGTGCGGCGACCCTCCTCCACCAGCACTGACCCTGGGCAAATGGAAGAGCAAGTGTGAAATAAGATATTAATCGAGGTAAGAATTGGGTGGTGGACGTGGTTGGCGCAGCTGGTAAGATCTCTGCCTTCAACAACAAAGTCACCAGTTCGACTCCCGGCTTTGCCGAGAATCGAAAAGTTGTGCGATCTTCTTTCATGTCCAGCCTAACCCTAAGCTAACTCGGTTTTCCATTCCTTCCGCGTTAGATAAATGAGTACCAGTTTTGGGAGCTAACCCCCGATAGATTCGTGTCCATCCAGGAGGAGTCAAAGACTCTCATCTGCTTAACACAACGGAAACTAGAAATAAGTGCCTACTCCATGGGCCACTTGGTTTGTAAAACCTTACGTTTTAGCCACTCACCATTTACCATAGTTTTGATCTTTATGTCCCAATGTGGGTATTTTGTTTGTATTTTGACGATGTCCAAGTTAATTTTGTTTGTGCAACTATCATTCAAAATTCAAATGGTTCAATCATCCTCGTAAGTAGAGTAAAACGCTTCAGTTTGGACAAATAGATTAATGGCACCCCAACATTACCGATGGAGAAATAAGGCCTCGTTAATTACCATTTCCTGGCTTTTTAGGAGAGGAACAATTGAAATTTTGAAGGGGAAGAAAGAGGGAGTTGGAAGATTTAGTCCATGCAAGATTTGTATTTCACTAAAGCGAATATCAAGATACTTTTTTGATAATAGCGACTATCTTTTGCTCGAGCGCTCTCCTTGCAGAACTTATTTGGACTGTTTGCTGCACGATTTTCTTTCTTCAACAGGGTTGTAGGAATTATTTTTTCAAAACCTTTCAACCTCATCCTCACCCCGCTCAAAAATCAAATGGTCTTCCTCTTAGATTGATATGATGTAGGGCGGAACAAAACTTAACTGGCAAAAGACGTATCAGTGATAGCACAAGTCAGGAGACTTCATCATTAAGACAAGCCTTAACCGTTTGTAAAATTAACAATTATTTCTAAAATTGGAGATGACTAGTGGTGTAAATTTACCGAGTCATGAATCATAAGATGTCATTCCTTACTCTATCAGATAGTCAACAGTTATCCACCGAAGTGGAGGTGTTTAGTGGTGGATATTTACCGAGCCGTCAATGTTAAGATGTTATTCCGTACTCTATCAGATAGTTAACAATTATCACTTGAAGTGGAGGTTACTAGTGGTGGATATTTACTGAGCCGTCAATGTTAAGATGTTATTCTTTACTCTATCAGATAGTTAACAATTATCACCTGAAGTGGAGGTTACTAGTGGTGGAAATTTACCGAGCCGCGAAGTATCAAGGTAAATATCTATCGCAAGGTTTATTGTTTTTAAAATATTAAAAGTGCAAGTGAACAGCATCAGAACGTTTTCAAAAGTTCTTATTAGAAACTGGCCAAAAATAAGTTTACAGCTAGTCTTCCGCAATCTATATCACATGCAATCACTTTTTTCACGGTTGAGTGAGCAGGTAAATAGTGTAAGATATTCGGTGTTTGATGAACCAATCAAAGCGCGTGAAAAACAGCTATTTACCTGCTACCTTAAAGTGCATATGGCATGAATTTTGTTTTTGAAATATTTTAAACTTTAATGCATTCTTATTTATAAACTGAAGTTATTTTCTCCCAGAAATCGTTTCTCGTTGTTTTATTACGTGTTGAAAATGCTGATTTTTGCCTAAAAAGTTTTCACCGGACCGCGCGGCCAAACCACCGCCTGTGACGTTACATTGTTTGCAACTTTTCTTTGAAGAAAAGAAAAAAACAGCAATGGAGAGTAAAACGAAGAAAAATAGTGGAAGATATTGCATGGCCGGAGCGCCGAATAAAGAAAGCTGTAAAAATAGCAGCTATAGTGATGGCATAAAAATGCAAGTTGCAAATAATGTTACGTCATACCAGAACCCAGACTCCGGACAAATATTTACTTCAAAATTGTGTTTTCAAGACACAAAAAACCGTGGTTAATTTTTTCTTTTTTGGACCTAAAATATCAAATTTGTCTTTCTCAAGTATTAAATGTGAGAAAACGCCGAAAAAGAAATCCATGTCATATGGACTTTAATTCAAAACATTGACTACTCCTTGCAATCCCTCATCCTGGTCATGGTCAGTATTGGATATTAGACTTTTTGTACCAGTAGAACAATGAATCAAACGTACCTGGTCATGGTCAGTATTGGATATTAGACTTTTTGTACCAGTAGAACAATGAATCAACCGTACCTGCCGGATACTGGCTGAGAATGATTCCGCGGTGATTCCCCCGGGGCACTTTGCGATCTCATTCCACTTGTTGGGGTAGCTGCCTCAAAGGTTCCAGGCATATTAGCGCTTTTAGGGAGTGGAAAATAATAACAAATGAGCTATTTCTCTTCTGATTTCAACTTTCTGCTTTTTTGTTTATTTTTCTATACCTAATGGTTAATCGTAAATTTGAAAAAAAAATCTAACAAACTGTATTTAAACAACTCAGGATCATGAAGTCATGTTGTTACATAATTCTTGGTTTAACAATAATTAATAATCATCTCTTATAATTCCTAGGAATGATGCAATAGGCTATTTCCGAGTTCTCTTGTAATTCTGTTTCAAAACAGTGTCTAAGTGCGGAACCTTTCATATGAAAATGAGTATGATGCATTCAGTTTCATTTTCATGCAAATCAAAGTTATTTTCATAAGAATGGCTTCGCACTTAGACTCGCTTTGAAAAAGAAGCACAAGGGAACTCAGTATAAATGGTCTTTTCATATTAATTAAGAAATACGTTTTCTAAATTCTACTCGTAGTCTCAAATGCCCATTTTGATTTATCACAATATATAATAAACTGCTTAAGACTTCTTTATTTCCTTTATAATATACATTTTAGACGCTGTGAATAGAAACAACAACGAACACAGTTTGACAAACTGACGTAATTTAATTTTTTGTTCGTTTTATAAATTACTCTGGTCTGCAAAACTTTCTTCTGCTTTTTCTTTTTTCTTTTTGTTTTGATTTCTCATCACTTCAAGCCGCTCACAGATATAAGAACAAATAAAAAAAATCGAGGCTTAATGAGCCAGAAAAGATCATTTGAGTCTCAGTAAAGTTTACTGATTATCATAAAAACAGTGTGTATATGACAACAACTTTTAAGATAAAAAGCCTGCACCTTAGATGTCGAGCAGACGATATCATCCCACCAGGTGTGGAGGCAGCCCTACCAACTCGTGTCTGGTTCGGTGAAGGTGTATTACGGGGAACTGTACCTGCATAAAACCATATAGAAATTGTTGTCAGCAAGCATATTTTCACTGACTAAAAGTTTGTAATAGAAAATGGATTACTGCGAGCTGATGCGAATGTGCTACATTATAATACAGACAGTGAGGTAAAAAGGATCTGAAATAAGCATTGACAATTGTATGTTTTCTTTATAATCAATACCGCTAAACTGACAACTGCACCACTACGCCTTGCCACATGTACAGATCTAGATTTGAACATTTCAAGCTAAAAATTTTGCGTTATTTTTAAAGGAAATGCCCCGCAAGCCTCGTTATCAAGCAAAGCTCATACATTTTCTTTAGAACATTTTGCCGAAATCAGTCAACTTGAAATGTTTATGTAATCGCCAAGCTGTTACCCTGGGTACCAGAGGTCTCTCTCTCTCCCCAACCTCTCTCGGACCTCTGGTACCCAGGGTACCAAGCTGTGAGCAATCTCAACGAAACTTTCAATTTTTACTATTATTGATGTGACAAATGTGATTTTGCCATTCGTTTTTTGAAACCGGAATATTTATTAATATTACGTTTACGTGAAAAGGGTCTATTGCTGTTTTTGTTCCGAATTGCGAATACTAATCAATATCAATTCAGATTTGTTAGGAAAGCAGTTACTTGTAAAACCGCATAAATGATAAAGGAAGGAAAATGTTGGTCCAGACTCCTAACGTACCAAAGGAACCACGAATCTACACTACAAATTTACTCTATCTATATCACTATTTTAGGTGGAAATTTTATTTCCTTTACGTAGTAAAAGTTTCAAACGGTTTCCTATTTCAGTTAAGGGCGGACATGGTTGGTGCAGTTGGTAAGATCTCTGCTTTGCAGCCACAAGTTCCTCAATTCGATCCCAGCAGTTTGCCGAGTTTCGAATATTTGTGTGACCTCCTTTTCCGCCGAAGACAACTCAGCTTTCGAGTAGTGTAGGTAAATGAGTACCAGCGTTTGCCGGGAGCTAACCTGCGATGGATTAGTGTCCCGTGGAGTCAAAAACTCTCATCCGGTTAACACTACGAAAACCGGAAATAAGCGCCGGCTCGAAGGGCCACTGGACTTGTAAAGGATTTAGCTATATTTCAGTTAACATTGGCAATATAAATCATTTTATTTTTTTGTATGCCCGTCTCACCTAACATCTAAAAAGTTCCTGTTTCCCTGTAGGATGTCCTTTTGCCCCTACCCGCCATAAACAATGAATGGTCTCTCATTTATTTCGGTCCATACGTGGTTACAGATGAAGAAATCGTGTTTGTGACATATAAAAACTGTTTTAAATCAGACTCGAAAATTCATAGTAACACTGTTGAGCAAAGATTGTTTCTCGAACTTCAAAGGCTTTCTTTCTTACCCATCATTCCATTGGATGGCGGTGTTCTTATCAACAAACGTGAAGGACCAACTGGCGTGCGGGGTCCCTGAGATTGAAAAGAAATAACGAACTTGATCAATTTTAAAAACTGAATTCAAGAATGAAGACGGAGAGAGCTTCGTTCATTGATCGATTTATAATTACAACGCTTTCTAATCAAGGTGAATCAAACGCACTAAAAAGGTAAATTAATGATGTCCTGTTCTAGTTTACACGTATTCAGACAGAATGATCAAGTTGCACTTAAAAGCTAACTTATTTCTTTTAAATAAATTCATTCTTTATTTAATTAAACTGGTTTAAAAATGATTAAGTAATTATCAGAAATTAGAACAAGAAAAAAAATTGAACCACATCTACACAATGCTCAAAAATTAAAAGAAGAAGATTTGATTTAGATGCGTTTAGGAAATATGTTTCCTTTAATCAATTTCTATTTCATCAGTACCTGTCTTTGTTGCACTTGCAGTCGGGAGCTGCCTTCACTCTGGGGACTGCAATAGAAGAGTAACTACTATCATAGCGAATTTGGATTTATTGTGTGTTACTGTTCCAAGTCTATTATAGGATTGCGAAAGGATCGAGATTTTGTATCTACTTAAAACTGAGTCCAAAGGTGAAAAACTTTCTTTAGCATCGTCACAACTATTAACCCCAATCATCTCTTTACTGTCATTGCGATCATTGATATCGTCACCAACATAACCAACTGCATAAGGTTACCCTGATTATATTGCAAACATAATCCAAACTGAACAAACTAAACCAAAAACAAATTAATGTTAGTTAGAAAATAACTCGCAATAGAAGTGGAACACATGAAACTAGTTATTAAATACAGCAAAAGCTTGACACACGTGGTACACTAACTTCTTCCTTACAACGCCAGAAAAATAACTTTAGCCTTAACAAGTAGCTAAAATACCTTAAGCATAGACAAACTGACCATCAACTTACGTCACTACTGTGATATAAATTGTGGAATATGTCACTTGAGCTTAGTTCGCACTCAAGGAAAACAATGCGTAAAAGCATGAATCAGTGACTAAAATCTAGTAACGAAGTGGTACCGTTGGGCATACGTACGTGCTGTGTGTAGATCGTGGGTAAGGTGAGCAATACTTCTGTGATGATGGTGAAGGAACCCCTTTAAAATAGACAAAGAATTTTTAATCAGATTTAATAATTTAATCTAAATGGGAAACTAAAGCTAAATCCTTTACGTGCCAGGTGGGTCATGGAGCCTGTGCTTATCTCCAGTCATTTACCTGCCCCGGAAGGATGGAAAGTTGAGGTCACACAAACACTCAAATCTCGGTAGCGCAGGGATAAAACTGGGGTCCCTGTGGTAGGAAGGAAGAGATTTTACCAACTGCTCCAATCAAATGAAATGAAATGTATTACACATCGTACAGACATCCCAACGTGAAAAAACTTAGTTTCACCAAAACTTTTATTTGCCAATTTGAAAATTAAGCCACTGAGAATAACAAAAACACGAATGCGAAACTCTAAATATATCCTAAAGAGAGCAACATTAACGAAATGTTGTCTCTCGACCGCAATTTAGATGTTATTTAGTAAGCACAATGTTTGCCGTAGCTCATTATAACTCCCTAAGCTGAGTCTATAGCTTAGATGTCCATTTAGCCCTCTATTCTATTTGAATATGAGACTCTTCAGACTGATACCACTTTAGTAACTGGTTGAATACAATGACCTACAAAACGTGTATTCGTGTGCAACAATTGGGTAGAGAAAGAAGAAAAGCTGGCATTGTATAGTTTATATGAAGGACCTTAAGCAACGAGGACGGGGACGCCGACTACGATGGCAGAAAACAATAGTAAATACAATAACTGCACGTTGGAATACATCGAGCTGATTGGCATCTGCACGGAGTTGTCGCTAAATTACAACGTGAAAACGCCTTCTTTAGAGTTGTCGGAACTACGAGAACGTAAAACCAAAAGTTTTCTCAATATTTGTTTAGCTTCACGGAGAAACCTTTTTCTATTCACATAGAAAAAACAAAGAAACAGAACCCTAATAATCGGCACAAAGAAATAAAGAGTAAATCAGAAAAGTTATTTTTGGAGCCTTTGTCGTTCACGTTCCCGTCTTCAGGTGTCATTTGGTAAACGCCTCGCTTCTATTATAAACCAAACCGCTACCCCTCCCCCCCCCCCCTTTAGCTTTCTTGCTCTACCATTTCCTTTCCATGATTCCCCATAGTCATGAGCTACGGATAAAATTTCAGCTTAAATTACTTACCAATTCTGGTAGCAGAACGCGGTGCAATGGGTGAAAAACCGGATAAACGAACACTGGAAGAAGGTAAGATTTTGATTCAATCTACCAAATGATTGTACAATTGCTTAGTTTTTAAATCTAAGTGCCTGTCTGAATTTGTTTGCTTCCCTTCGTGTCTATGAGCTTATTGTAAAATAGCCAAAGATTTTTTCATTCCTTCGAAATGTTAAGTGTAATAAAATACTTGTATCATTACATAATTTTTATTTCCGATACCAACACCAATACAGTTTATTACGTAAACAGGTTGCTATATATAGTTGTCAAAGTTACATAAACTACATACTCTTCCATACCTTGCTGATCCTCTTCGGTTATCAGGCTGTGAATAAAAGAATGAAATAACACTGATTAAGCAATGAACTAAATGCATTTTTGTAACTAATAAAAAGCGCAATTAAATAATTAAGCATTGAGACAGTCGTTGAGCATGGGAGTAAATTACAGTTGTTTCATTTTGACATTTTTGTAATGTTGCAATTGTAACCTTAATTTTTGTGTAGGTGCAGAACTCAGTACATTCCAACGTGCAGCTATTGTATTTACTATTGTTCTTTGCCGTCATTGGCAGCGTCACCGCCCTCGTTCCTTAAGGTCTCTAATAAAGTCACAAATCACGGCAAAATAAATTGTCAAACACGCGCTTTATGGAAACTGAGATGCCCATTTAAGAGTCACGAAAAAAGCTTAGAGACCTTCCTCCTCGTTACTGAACGAACATTTATTCTAAGTCAGTCTGCAGGTTGCAGAAAGTCCCAAACGACTAGTAGTATATAGTTATTACTCTTTTCCTTGTTTGAAATATGTCTATGAACTAGGAAATAAAACATCAAGAATAAACTTACTGATCCTTCTATTATCTGTTTTAGTTGTGCACACTGCTGTTTTAATTGTGTGTTTTCCTCCTTTAGAGCCAAGAACTGTCTGTTGAAAGGCACACAAAAATGAGATTTTTATTCTTGTTTGAGCCCGATTTTAGCCGGTCTAGCAGCTTCCACACACAGGAAAAGCAAGTAGCTAGAACATCCAAAACAGACGTAAGATAAATAAGAGAACTTGGTACTTAGTTTGTATTATATGGGAGTCTCATTCTTTTATGTTCTTATATTATATCATGTTATTTTATTACACAGATATGAATGTCTTACAGCAAAATACGCGACTCGTAGATTAACTACGTCCGGGATGCAAGTGATAAATTTTACCTTCACTAGTGCAGACATCGCTGACGTCATTCCTTTGTTTTTTGTCTAACAACTCATATCCATGACTATTACCTTCTCGAAACTATTTCGCTCGTTCGCTGCGCCCAGTTGTGAAACACTTTTTTCACTCGAAAACAAACAGCATGTGTTTGCTCCACCGTGTAATAGCCACCTTCTCAGGTTACCAAATGGATCAGTCGGCCGTATTAGCAATACATTACATTAGCAATACATTACATTAGCAATACATACATTAGCAATACATTACATTAGTAATACATTACATTACCAATACATTACATTACCAATACATTACATTGCCAATGCATTACATTACCAATACATTACATTACGCTTTTTTCTATAAAAAAACAGCAAATTTTTCCGACAATCGTTCTTTTTTTGATTTATGTATGCAAAGTAAAATTATACAACTGCGTGTGACAACCTCATTTTCTTCGTACATTTGGAGTGAATTACATAGAATCTTTATCCACCAAAAAATCATCTGGTGGAAAAAATAAATAAATGATTAATCGACTTTACCATAAACTTGGCCATATTCCCAATAATCCATGAAGTTAATTCAATTTCAAATTCAGTGAGTTTTGGTGACTTTTCATGACCTTGCATGTGAACCTTGTTACTGTTCTTATGTATTATCAAAATGTAGAGGCACTGATTTCATCTTTGAGCCTTTGTACTATGGATGTGCCAAATATAAAATTGCGACCGATATGGTTGCATTTGCGACTAAACTAGACGCCTGTAAAAGCTTCTACTCGGGCTACACTTAAGCATGGAACCTCAGAAATGTATATATTTATAATGCGTGTTTTGACTTAATTTAAATACTTTCATTCAACTTCAAGTTCACACACAAAATTCTTCAATCAAAATTCCTAGATGTGTATGTGCATGCCGACTTTAACGGGCCTTGTTCTATTGTTTTCAGTCCTGAAACATCATGGCATCGTCGTACCGCTCACCGACTCAAGTTGCTATGGTAATGCAGGCTTACACGTTTGTTGGTACGTCGATAGATAGGAGCGCAGCCGCTACCACAGGTATCCCGAGTAATTATTCCTTTTGCGAGAAAAACTTCAACAACGGTCGCAATATGGTGACTAGCATTATCTCTAACACCTAAACAAGTGAAAGTGTACCTCACAAACAGTGGCACCTGCTTGTACCACCCCTGATCAATGAGCATTGTTACATTTCACAAAATCACTCAAGCTGACACAATCAAACTTTATTCAAAGTCTTTTAAAATTAATGTAAGTTCTGAGCACAGTATGAACTGCTACCAACTTCGACTCTCATAACTAAAAAAATATAAACAATAAAAATTATGTTTAACAACAACCTAAAACATTTACCTTAAAATTATTTTATTTTGTCTTTCGTAACATTAGGCAATTTCAATCACAAAAATCTTTTTTGGTACTCAATACATCAATCTCCTAAATTAATTACCAGTTAAGGTGGACTTCTTGTTATCACACTTAAAATGTCACGGCAACAGGAACTTGGGAAATCATTTAACCTCTGAGATACATTATGCTTACAGTCTATGCAAAATTTAAACTTTATCTATGAATTGTAAGTAAGATTTTCTTGTTGCTGGGAGATGGTCACTTGGACTTGTAGTTACGGAATCCCTGGTTGTGGTTTTCATGGAACGAGTAATTGTTTGTATTGTTCTTGTAAAAGGTATGACCTTTTCCTGAAAAAAAGTTTAATTTACTGTTAAAATACCCAGGCTTTTTAAAATTTATTATGACATATTTACATACAAAGTCATAAAGTTGTTTTTGAACATGTTCTAAATAAACACAATATTATTATTGACAAATGGGTTCGTTAGGAAGTACTGATATTTAATTTTTTAAAATTGAAAGTCTACCACCTACATTTTGGCATTATATACTTGATTTCTACAATTCAAATGAATTTCTTCAAAAGCAGACTATATAAAGAGTGATAAACTTGTTCATTTTATTCTTTAAAATTATAAGCTGTGTGATTATTCTAACTTTGCTTGGAATTATTTTGAATTTGACTAGCAAGGTAAATTTCAGAAGTGTTTAAAACTTTGTCCTTTTTTCATTAATTTATTTCATTTTTTATATTCAAGTGCTTCCCTTTTGTTGAATTTATTGTCTTCAATTTACTTTCAAGCAATATATTAATCCCTTTTTAACAATTGGTTTGATTTCAGCATTTTATTATTTTTGTGGCTGCTACTTTACCCTTTGACTCCTGGGAGGTTTTACGATTTTGAACAATTTTTTGTATGAAAACAATCAATTGGCTTTCTCTAATTCATATTAGGCATTGCCATGGAAACATCCCACATTGTGTAGTCCCCAGGGATTGTGTTTTTAGTTTGTGAGACGATGGCGTTGTTTAAGTGTCTTGTCACTGCTGTAGCAGCCGTTAAAAGTGGATTTTTGATCATTTGAGACTTTTTCGCCTCTCTTCACAACTGGAAAGCATCATGAAGCTTGAAGGTAACATTTGAGTTTACTTGCTGAAAGAAATCAGTGAGGTGTCACACGTTTTAGCGATTTTCACGATATATTTCAACTTGGTGGGTTTCCACAGGCATCAAAAGAAGTTGGCTTTGAAGCTTGAAGAGAGGCAAATTCACTGAGCTGCCAATGCATTTTTTGGAAGTTTTGACGACTGA
>JAOTRI020109970.1:0-13120 GCA_028564885.2 Zoanthus sanctaehelenae | reverse complement strand
ATCCACTTATCATACGTAGACAATCCACTTTATACCTAGACAATCCACTTACCATACGTAGACAATCCACTTACCATACGTAGACAATCCACTTACCATACGTAGACGATCCACTTATCATACGTAGACAATCCACTTTATACCTAGACAATCCACTTACCATACGTAGACAATCCACTTACCATTCTTAGACAATCCACTTATCATACGTAGACAATCCACTTACCATACGTAGACAATCCACTTACAATACTTAAACAATCTACTTACCAAACTTAGATAATCACTTACCATACTTAGACAATCTACTTACCATACTTAGACAATCGACTCACCATACTTAGATAATTCATTTACCATACTTAGATAATCGACTCATCATATTTAGATAATTCACTTACCATATTTAGACAATCTACTTACCAAACTTAGATAATTCACTTACCATACTTAAACAATCTACTTACCAAATTTAGATAATTCACTTACCATACTTAGACAATCTATTTACCATAGTTAGATAATCGACTCACCATATTTAGATAATTCACTTACCATACTTAGACAATCTACTTACCAAACTTAGATAATTCACTTACCATACTTAGACAATCTACTTACCATAGTTAGATAATCGACTCACCATACTTAGATAGTTCACTTACCATACTTAGACAATCGACTCACCATACTTAGATAGTTCACTTACCATACTTAGACGATATAATAATTACCATACTTAGAGAATTACTCTCCATATTTAATTAGTCTCTATACCATAATTAGGTAGTTGACTTTCCATTTTTGACTTGATAAGTTACATTTTTTTCCTGTAAACGGTTGAAAATTTTCATTTTAAATCGTGTATTCGGGTGTTTGAATTAACCATGGATTAAACAATAAAAACATACGTTAATCAAATTAAATACCAGTACCTGCGATATTGATAGAAACGACTAAATCACCTGATTGCTCTTGACTTTGTTTTCTTACCAAAACGAAGGTTTCCTAATAGGTTCCTTTAACAAGATGGTTGAGACAGTATTTTTTTCAAATACTAATATTTCGATTTCCCCATTTTGTCACGGTAGGCTACAACCAGGTGAAGATTCGAATATGAGAAGGCACTTAAGTGAAAAATCTGTCGCAAGACCAATTGGTCCTCAGCGATCGGTGTCAATGTCAGGCGCTTCAGGAAAAAGTGGCAGATGAAACATGCTCAGTAAGTAATTTCTTTTTTGAAATGTTTTCTCGAAGGAAAATTATTTCAGTGCTATTGAAATTTACTGGTGAACAAAAAACGTTTTTCACCCTAGAAAGTAGAAGAAAGAAAAATGATTAGCTGACTTAAATTTCTTACGGTAATAGCCATTACAAATTAAACTTTCACCTGTCAAGTTTGGATAGTGTATGAATGCAGTTATAAATCACTTTTTTTGTCCTTAAAAATCTTGAAAGAAGATATTATGCACGACAAGTATCAAACCTTGTTCATATTTAAGATAGACTTAAGCTTGGTGTTGTGTGGACTTTCTAAAGTTTGGACATTTACGTGGCGTTGTCATGCGTTGAACATTTGTGCGGCATTGCAAAGTGTTGAATATTGGTGCGGCTTTTTACTGTGATTGATTCAATAGCTTTAGCCCCTAATAAATTTACTTAGAACATCAGGAAGGAGTTGCGTTCCGCGCTGTGAATGGCTTGTAAATGAGTACCAGCGTTTGCTAAAAGCTAATTTGCGATGGATTAGTGTCCCGTCCATGGGGGAAGGGGGGGGGGGGGGGGTCAAAGGCTCTCATCAGCCTAAAACTACAAAAATCGAGATAAGCTTCGACCCCATGGACCACTAGGCTCGTATAAGGATTTAGATTATGAATAGCTTAAATAGTACGAGCGTACAATAACAATTAATTATTATATGGCCGACTAATTTCGCACACTCTGATTGGTCAGTTCGAGGTCCGTTACTTACGGTCCGGACCCGGGTACGGACCTTCCAAACTTGTGTTTGTTTTAACTTCTCACACCTAATCTGTTTTCCCAACATCTTAAAATTTGAATGTGTGTTTGAATCTTGAGATTTTCCAGAGGAAACAGTCATTAAGTGTTTTGTTATGTCGCATTATCAATAGTCCAGTTTCCAGTTCCCCGATACCGCTGGATATAAACTACGAAGGCGCAGTTGCTCAGGCTAAGCCTCGAGGTGACGTTAAATATTGACAAATTCCAACAAGTACCTACTGAAGCTGAAAGTATTGCAATACACAGACTTGCGAATACTTCATAAAATCGTTGGAAATTTTAAATATTAAGCTCGAAATCAAGGCTAAGCCTCGAGGTGACGTTAAATATTGACAAATTCCAACAAGTACCTACTGAAGCTGAAAGTATCGCAATACACAGACTTGCGATACTTCATAAAATCGTTCGAATTTTTGAATATTTATACGTATTCCATGCGGCCTCATGAGCTATTGCCTCGTATTCCATGCGGCCTCATGAGCTATTGCCACGTATTCCATGCGGCCTCATGAGCTATTGCCACGTATTCCATGCAGCCTCATGAGCTATTGCCACGTATTTCATGCGGCCTCATGAGCTATTGCCTCGTATTCTATGCGGCCTCGAGGTCTAATTGTTTAAGTGTTTTCCAACATATTGGGTCAAAAATAAATATAAATAAATGCTAATTCGGACATGCTAAACGAGCGAATATTTCGATTTGCAATTCTCGTTTGTATCCTTACAAAAATCTATGAAAAGTACCTATATTTCTTTTTTCTAAAGCTTGTAACTTACCGTTTTTTGTCTTCTCGGGTATTGAACTATGTAAATATTTTTGTAAATAGTCATTTGACACTTCCGCAAAACACGAAGGAGCCGCCATTGTTTTCAAAAAATCCCGGGGATTGTCACTTTGGACTTTCGCGAATAGCCCGAGGTGGGGGAGCCAATCAGGTAAAAGTATGTGTAATAGCCCTTATGTTGGAAAATACTCACTAGCGTTATTCGGTAATTCGAAAATGGGCTATTATTATTAAATTAACCACAATTATTAAAATGTAGCAAACTAATTAAGATTAAACATGGAGATACAAGCGTATAGCAGTCAATGTAGCGTGTTGAGTGTTTTGGAATCTTAGTTTACAAGTAGCTTTTCCAGTTAATTTTCGATATGTGAAATGAGCAAAACGTTTATTTGGGGGGCTCCATTATTGTTTTTGAATGAAAGCAATGGTTACAAGAGCAAAAACAAACTTTTAGTGCGCGCTGCGATCAATTGTCCCGCTCTTAAACTTGACAGCCAACGAGAGCGTGACTTTGAGTCGATAATGTACCAGTTATGTTGATTATATTTAAATTATCCTTCAAAGTTAGTAATGCAAAAAACTGACGTTTTTGCCTCACATTCAGATGCGGAGTGCCTACTCGCAAAAACAAGAGTTCAAGAGTAACTGCTTCGTTCTTCAAGTTTCACAAAACTACTAGTTAGATAGCAGTAGGGATGGTGCGAGTTCGGTTAGTGTTTCAGCAATCGCCTGAACGAAGCCACGAGCCTCGGAGACAGTACAAGTTTTAAAGAAAAACGAGCCAAGGAACAGTGTTGAATCATTAGCTCTTTAGAACTGTTTTGTGCCATAGATTGTGTTTATTACATTTAGACGACATGTTTGGAGGTTAAGACATGATCACCTCAATCCAATGAATTACAAGAATACTGAACGTCTTAGTTTACACAAAGATGTCCTATGTCGCTGTCTCTTTACATGTACAGACGCTGCAAAAACAGTTTATATGAGGTATTTGTGATCTTATGAGTGGTAACCACAATTTGTTCTTCCCGAAAAAAATTTCAAGAGAGGATACCAGCTGTTAAGTGTAGCCTCGGTGGTGATTGACTGCAAAAATATGAAACTATTGTTGAATCTATGAAGACTTCATTTCCGTCGCGAGCGAATTTGGAAAGCAAGTTTTTTTCTATTTGTCATCTTTTACAATCAATTCAGTTCTAGTAACTAGAGAGCTTGGTAACGTCTGTGGATTGTTGATGGTACTTGATTCTTTACAAAAAAAATAGAATTCATACACTACTATAGACTTCTTTACAAGGGAATATAACATTTCGTATTGGAATAAATAATGAAATAGGAAGATGATGTGGAACAGGATTCCGCCGTACATTCGTGACTGATATTATGAGAATATTTTTTAGCCTTGTGTATAAGGTTATATTGTACTTTATATTTGGTGATAAATATGCGGTCTTGATAGTACCCTTTCAAATCGACGTTTTTTGAATTTGATCACATTAGCTTTAACCAAACAATTTGAAGTAAAGTTGTAGCATTATTTTTGTCCAGATAACAATCAAAGATTTACGATCGTGTTATGATGGACACTAGCTCGAGTGATATCAATTTGAAACTTTGTACAAGAACCTGACCGTCGGCACTCGCTTTACTTCCCAAAAGAATTTTTGTTGTATTTAATTACGTTTATCATTAGTTTGCTTGTGAGGTTAGTTCATAAGCTTCTATTGAACACGAAATGACTCATTTCACTTCTGATTTTCCAGTTTTCTCGTTAAGATCACGTGATCTTGTTGTACTTTGGTCATTGTAAGTTCTACCCAGGTCGCCAAAGACAATTTTTAGTGAAAATTTAGCCAAGCTATGCTTTCATTTCAACGATTAGTATTCTATATTAACAACACTACTAGGAATCTTTGCTGTATTTGAAGCTTGAAAAGAGTGTAGGTCAGTTTTTAAAGCGTAGCTTAATAACTGTTTAATAAAACAATGAGAATGAGAAATTGTTTAACGAAAAAAATAGGTGAATAGGACTGGTTTCACTTTTCATTTTTGATGAAATACTTTGAGTCGAAGACAACAACAATTACAAAATCTTTCATTGTTGTACAAAAACTACCTACTCCTCCCCTAAGGGAGTTTCCCTTTCATGTATAAAGCATTTTGACCCCCAATCTCTTAATGTAGATAAAACTTATAATTTCAGGCCTCATCCCCACATACATGCTGTGTAATCTTACTACTTTTCGCATTGATGTATAAAGTATATAGACTTTCCAACGTCTTAGGTGAAATTCCTAATTTTTTACCTCACCCCTACACGCTTACAAGCATGTTGACCCCCCTACCCCCTCCCCATCCATCTCTACCATAAATAAAACACATATGATTTCTCTTGAAAGCATACGAACCTCAACAATTTATTTTGTAGGGATCTAACCTCAAAGTTTTTCGAAGAATGGTTATAAAATGCGATTTTTTTTTGTTCTAAGATTTCAAAATACACTCAACCCAACAGTACGCACCATATATATTCGAATAGGCGCACGGCGTATATTAAATGTTTGCCAATTTAGTCGCAAGAGGTTGGAATCTTGAGAATATTTATTGCTATGTTCCAATGAACAACAAAGTACAGAACGATACAAGATTGTTTCTATTAGACCCCGTTTACACTATTGTCATTCAAGCTATCTCGAAGTACTCCCGAATTAATCTAGTTATCTATCATTTGTAGTGTAACAGTACATGAATTTTGGGAGCACTCCGGGTGTAATCCAAGTTAGTTTACTCAAGAAAGGTAATCTCGGAATACTCCCGGAGTACTCCGAGATATCTTCAGTTAGTATAAACGTGGTCCTATTTACGCAAGCGTGAAGAAAAATGTACATGTGTTCAGCATCATAAAGTCTTTAAAGAGGATGGAAGAGCAAAATCAAAAGACAAAACTTCCTTTGTAGACTGTAGGGACAATCTCAAAACGATATTGTAACGATTTTCTTTAAAAGCAATTTCATCGAATGGAACATAGAAATATTGGACTTTTTATGCTTAATGCGTGCAGACAAAAATACTTTGCGTGATTGCCCTTTGCTTGCCTATACGCCATTGACCTGCCATTGCGCATCCATAACTGATCTGACCACGTGCAGCTCGGATCTCTTACATCAGTTAAGCGTTGTTTCTAAGACAACCGGTCAGAATATTAGTTCAGCTGTTCTACAGTTTGCACGACAAGAATTGTTTTATAGGAAAGTTTACTCTATGGAAAGAAAGGCTGAAAGATTCCTTAGACACTCGGATACGTCATACATTTTCACTTCCGTATATGTTGCAGTAAAGGTCGCTTTGTAATTGGTTCAAAAACAATGGTCTTCAGTTTCAATTGTTTTTGAACCAATTACAAAGCGAGCTTTACTGCAATATATGCGGAAGTGAAAATGTATGACGTATCAGTGTCTAAGGAATCTTTCAGACAATATCACTTTATTCCAACCTCGGCCTAAGCCTGTTTTTAAATCTGAGCCTCTTTTTTCTTTTTTCTTTTCGTGTGACGTATCAGTGTCTAAGGAATCTTTCTCGATATTGTTGCAGTTAAAACATTGCTGAATTTTTAATTTACGTTCAGTTGACAAAAGCACTAGCACCAATATATCTAGCTATTGTCCTATATTATACGCTTTAATGTAATACCAAAAGTTCTTTGAGCTATCAACAACTATAACGTTTTTAAATGCCTGTTCTTTTTGCTTCGATATTTTTTTTATTTCTGCAAACTGCTAACAAGAATAAGAACAAATTAAAAGCAAATTGAGGCTTAAAAGTTAAAACAAAGTAACTGAAAGTGCATTTGACTTAAATTTTCTCTTTGTTTTTAGTAGTTTGATATGCGTATAAAATTACTGTAGTATTAAAAGTGTTAAGGATATTTATAAACATGTTTTTAGGCCGCGAAATTTCTAAATTTTGTTGAAAAAGTGTCTCGGTGACTGAGTTCTAATGACATCCTGTGACGTCAAGTTTTTTACCTCGCGCAACCACAAAGTGCTTGGATAAGTTTATTTTACGCGCTTATCATTTCATTCTGGTGCCATTGGGCGCTCTATCAACACAAATTTTTCCGCCTTTTTTCCTAACCTGCTCTGGCGCCATGTTAATAGTGTTCGGGCACACAACTTGACGTCCTGGCCGCGCGATTCCAGTGGACATCTTTTTCGCTCAAAACGGGTAATTCAAACAAGAAAAATCTTGTTAAAAAGATAGCATACCGTGAAAAAAGTAGAATCCGTATATTTGACATATTAAACTACAAGAAACAGTAAAAAACACCTTTATGTCATATACACTTTAAATTGTTAGACACAACATCGTTAGTCTCATTGGATCTTAATTTTTGTTTTCAGTACTTTTCCTTACATTCGCTTACTAAACGATTTACATTTTGTACTTGTCACCTATTGGAACAAGTTTTAAGCTTCAGGTATTGGAATAAAAGTTGCACTGAAACCAAAATTACAGTAAGAAGGTTAATATCGTTTTGAAAGAAATTAAAAGCGATAACTCAAATTCCAAAATATACGGCGTACGCCATCTTAACTTTTGTTTTTCATTAAAAGGTAACAAACTGCATAATAAGAGAACGTAGAACGTTCGTTTTCCACAGAGAAAACGAAAAAAGGGAGCCCACACAGAGCTACCAGAGAACACGAATGAAAGGGTTAATCGAAAAACATCATTTAGACGGAATGCAAGAAGGCAAATAACACGACTAGATGGAGAACACTATATAGTAGAAGAATTAGGTTCCGCCAGTTAACTCAGAGGATTAAGAGAGACAGCAGTCGTACGTTACTGTTCTTATAACTTACCGATATCTGCCGAGACAGCAGCAAAAACCAAAGCTAATACAATAAACTTCATGTCGATTTACTACGCCTGTGAACCACGAAGTGCTATAAAACGCCTAGCGCGAACCGTATATGAAGTACAACAGTGAATGAGATTGCATGGATCGGAACTGTTTATTTATAAAGTGGTGAATGAAAGAATAAATAAAAAAATTCATATCAACCTTACACTTTGGACAATGGTCGACACAATTTATTTAGTCAACTAAATTCTATTTGTTGCTGATGTGTATAAGATTTTGAAAAAGTATTCTCTTTTTGCAGTGCACGATATATCAAATAGCAACTCCGCAAAGAAAACTAATATTTTATTTCATAAGTAAATTTTTATAAGTTCACAGCATTCAGTAAGCTGTGAAAAATAACGGAAACGAGAACAAATATTCTACCTATTCATATTTTCTTTGTATCAAACAAATGATAGTAAAAAAAAATTAACAAATCTCAATCTGTACATGTTTGCGAAAATTGGGGTTTACCATGGTGCAAAAACCTGTAAAGTTCACAAGTGGCGTAGAACAAAGAAAACAATGGAGTCAATTCAAAACAATAGATAGAACGAACATGATAGTGACAAAACAAAGAAAACTTCACAGGTTCTTACATCGAGAATGATCCAAAAATTGCTACACCTAGAAAATATTTGAGCTCTGATTAGATGCTATTTCACATCACTAGGCGAAATCAGTCTCACGTTTTTTTTGTTAGCCTTTGAAATTCAATTTTTGCGTTCACTGTGATTGATACTACTTGAAAACTTTCTGCAATTTGCCTTTTGTTTCATTCGATAAATATAGCCAATCAATACCAACCTTGTACAGTGCAGGAAAACATATATAAATATCTAAGATAATATAAAAGAATAAAAAAGATAAAAGAAAGTTTGTTTTAGTAATAAAGCTACCTCAAGTACTTCATTAACGTTATTTGCTAGAAAGTGGCTGCCTATTCTTTTTATAGCCAGAGGCTAATGTGAGTAATGTTTAATCGCACGTCTAATAGCACCGTTCTGGGCTTAAAAGTTGAGTTTTTAGAGAGAGGAAAACCTTCGGAAAACGACAAATTTCAGTCTACGTGCGGAGACTTCATGGGAGTCGATCGGCCGAACAGAGGCGCGACTGATGACCATTACGACAAGCTAGCCTTGAATATTTGTAGGAAGTATTTCATTCATGTTGTTTTGCATTCTAGGCCAAAAAAAGAATCTTGACGAAGACTTTACAGCCGAAAACGTTTGGTTTTATACAACTTTTAAACATTATTCAGCCTTAATAATTTTCTACATTTTATCTTTATGAGCGAACATATGTCAAGGAGTATCCAAGTATCCGAAGGCTTTGCTCAATCACTTAACAGACTGCGGTACAGCCAAACAGCAGCGAGCCGCCGTAAGTATCGGTTTCGCTCAGACATCAGTCAACCAGTGGTTAATAATACCATCTTTCGCCGTGGTCAAGAGAAAATTTCAGCGGATGCAGACAGATACACCGCCGTTAAGAAAATTACGAACGAAAACCTACGAAAGCATCGTCTTAAGTTTACATGCTAGATTATAAATATGCTAATATATTTTTTCGAGTATTTAAATGATGATTTGAAAATCCACTTCTACTGTTTATATGTTGAAAAACAACAATTAAAATATTTCGTTATACAAACATAATTCCAGAATGAGATTAAAAGACTAATTACTCTTATTCCTAATAAATTGGCCCAAAACTGAAAAGGTGATTTTTGTTCAGACTTAATATTGTTAGCCCAACCGTCTTAACAGATAAGTTTTAAATGCTCAGTGGCCACTGATTAATAGAGAGCTGAAGCACCGAGATTTTTCTTCACGACGGAGGTCAATTTTCTGAGAGTAATCTGGATCGAGAACGGCGTTTACTCGGGCTACCTGTTAGGTTTACCTTTTCGTTAATCTATCCATTTCTTTCTATCTATTATGTTGCGTTTGGGAAAATTACTCAGAAGTCATTGGGTATAGCTTTGATGAAAAGGTTACTCTAATCACAAGCTTTTGAACGAAGCTTTGTTCACACCGAGAAGAGTTTGAAACGGACTTTCTAAGTTTTCTAAAAGATGTCGTTCAATGAACTTCTCGCTCCGACCGTCAAAATATACATAAATTAATGGACATTAATAGGCCTTATTTGTATTCCCAGACGGCCTTAGTTCAAAGTTCAAAAGTAGAACGTTCCTGAGTTGAAATCCTATTTACAGAGCCGTGAGATAACCGTAAATAGGATTTCAATTCAGGAACTTTCCATTTTTGAACTTTGTTCTCTGCCCCTCCTATGGAAGCCATATTGGAATTACATATTCCCCCGCATGAGCCTCGACATCGTGCACTCGTCCAAGGCCGTCCGGGAATACGAATAAGGCCTATTGTAAATGACGCTGAGTGTGCTTGTATGCTTGTGTGCTTGTAAATTATGCTTGTAAGTGATCACGAATCTAGGATTTTTTGTGGATCACTCTCAAATTTTAATCAGTTTTTCCATGTCCCATTTCTGACAACATCTGAAACTTTCATCAAAATCCATCCCTAACAGTTTGAGTTAGAATGAGTGACATTTTAGCTTCCCCTCATTTTATTTCATCCTGCACTTCACGCACGGATAAGATAAAAAGATAGTCAAACAGTGTAATATATTTTCAGTTCGATGCCGTTTCCCTTTTTAGCCCATTCCACTACATAAATAAAACGATGTCTCTCCCGCGCGCTCAATCAATTATTACATCACAAAATACTTCATTCTTACTGAATCGAATAATTTGGCAAGCACTATAGAGGAAAACTGTTTGATCTTGCATCGCGAAAATATTAAGATGGGTCAGTTACTTTCAAAGAGAGCGGAAAAGCCTCCCGAACGCAAGAAAAAGTCTTGTGGTTGTTTTGGAAGGTGTTTCCGGAAAAACAACAAGGTTAGAATTTTTGTTTTACCAAACTTTACGTCGTTAATCGCTAAATGAAAAACTTCATTTCCTTTTAAACATCAAAATTTTGTTGTTAATCTTTTGATTTACGAAAAGAAAATAGTTTACCTATGCCTACCCAAAATGTTAATTCAGAACAATCGTTTTAACAATCTTAATAATTTTATCCAGCTCCTAGTAATTATATTTTAAGGCCAAAATGAAATAAATAACAAAATCTAAAAGCTGTGAAAAAACAAAGAAAACTATGAAAACTATGAAAATATCAACAATTAAAAAACTTGTATAAATATAAAATATTTCTCGTATGAATAAAAAGGTAACAAAGAAGATAAAAAATGTCGGCGAAAAAGAAATCATTTTTTAACAACTTTTTTTCATATCGAGATTTTTTCAGTGAAACAAAATGATTTGATAATCAACACTTTGTCAGAAAGGGAACAGCTGCACGGGTAGCCCACAGTTTGTAGTTGAGGGGGATAACCGAAACTAAAAACGTGTTTACCTAAACAAGTTAGGGATGCCATTTTTTACAATATTTTCAATTCAATTAGCTTTAGAATTAATCTTTGTAAATACCTCAGTTGTGTATCCCGGCATTATGGTGATAACTGATTTAAATATGCACCCTATATGAAAGAGGGAATACTTACTGATGTTTCGGACGTTAGCCCTTCGTCGGAGTAAAACGACCTACATTACCTTTATGTCAACTAACGCCAATTTTAAATCAGCATATGATGTCAAGTCCTGAAGATATTTCACTTTTGCATAATAACTGCAAGAATCACAACCATTTTTGTGCACTTATATTTGCATTGGTTTAATCTGTTAACAGGTTCAGCCTTATACACCAAGAAACCAGAGTCCACAGTCATCTGCGTCCGACAGAACATTGCAATTACCAACAACTCTAGCAATAGAAACACAGAAAGCTCTTCAACCACAACTAACAGTCACTGAGGGAGTTAGCAATACATCGATTTCTTCGGTGTTGACAACGGGTGATAAAAACGACGCAGAGAAGCAGCATCATGTACACAATGGCGATGTTCCCGCAATCAATGAAAGCGTTCCCGAGATGACTGCAATTGTCGAGATTGATAGCCATAGTGAATCCACTGACAATGACAACAAACAGACTGAACTTGATTCAGATTTCACGACATCGGATGACACTGAATCCGACAGTCAACTTACAGACAACGATACAGGGTCGACGACAGTTTATGACAATGATGTTCAACACGACAGTGATAATGATGTTCAAAATGAAATCGTTTCTGGAAGTGAAGACGACTCAGAAGAAACTGACGAGAGCAGCGACAGGTAATTAAGTACTTGGCTTGTGAAGGTTAATGGACGATGATTAGTTCAAACTTTAGAAAGCTGCAGGCCCATGCGCAAACGGAAACAGGCAAGCAGGGTGCCTACGCACCTTGCCCCCTTCCATCCAATGGCAGGTCCGCAAACTCCTTTCATGTTATATTAAAACTAATAAATAACAACATAAATGTCTACGATGGATGGAATATGATCATGAATTAAACCATATTTAGAAGCATTACATTATTTACCTCATGCAATAACATTTCTCTAAATCGTTGAACCTTTTGATATAAACAAACGTTATGGACAATAATGTAATTTTTTTTTAATTGTGAATGTATTTTTTAGAGATCTTATCAGACATTATTAACCTTCTATTTCACTATCTTCAAATATGTTTGTAATTTCCGTACGTTATTTTTTGAGCTTATATATAAAGCTGTAACAAATTGTTCTATAGTAATAAATCCTGATGAAGACTGGTAATGGCCAGTCAAAATATTGTAAACACGGCCCAAACTTTTATCACGTTGTAAGATCAGTCTTTGCGAATCTTTGTGACATGTATATTTTAACAATCTCAATAATAAATTAAAATACAATGCAATTGGCCAGTCCAGCAAAAAATTTTAATCCCAAAGTTATTTTCACACGAAACTGAGCTGATACTTTGTATCTATTCCGGTTTTCATTTGATGTCATGGCGGCCATGTTGGTGTACTTTAGTTTTAACAAAAGAATTTTGATTGATTACTATTTGTTTTGTACACCAACATGGCCGCTATGTCTATTGTCTTTTGCGTCCCCTTGGGTTGTGTGAGAACCGATAATATAGTTTTTACTAACGTAAACTTTCTGATAACACGTTCTAGCTCTGGTCCAGAACAAGTCAATTCTGTTGTATCGATACCACTGGCTATAAGTCAGAACAGTTTGGTTGAAGAACTGGAAGTGCGAATGTATGCAGTTCACGGATTTAACTGGTCGCCATATGTAGAGGACAGATTTTCAGAGGAAGCAATGCTGGTTGACGGGAGAAACTCTTGCGCTTTCCTAACTATACTCATGATGCGATATGTCCTGTGGACAGAAGAGGTTTGTAATCAATGTTAGATATTGCCCTTTTTTTTGGGG
>JAOTRI020109959.1:0-11223 GCA_028564885.2 Zoanthus sanctaehelenae | reverse complement strand
CTTCATTTTCATCAAAGAAGACTCATCAACAGCTCCTCGTGGAAATGTCACTTTAACAACATCAACGACAGTGGATGTAAACCTATTTCCGTCTGGATCAACAGTGAACTCATCCACGATAGGACGGCGATAAACAGCCAATGTTCGACAACTATGAAGCTTGACTTGAACATAAGGAGTTCTTATATCTGGCGCATCATCCAAAGAATCGAAGAGTCTTTTGACGTCTTAATGAAGAATTCAAAGTTAAGTCAAAACAAAAATGCATTTGTAATTTCGTACAATAAGTAATTATACCAAAGAAAACAATAAGAAAAAACATTTTATCAGAAAGTGGGCGGCTAGGAAAGATTGAATAGGGCGAGGAAGGCCAGTCTAAAAGTATTCTATGGTAAGCTCATGGCGTAAATATAAACCATTAGGTTCTAACGTGGCGAAGGGTTAACAAACCAAAAGTACTCACAAGTACTGAGCTAAACAAAAACAACAGATCAAAACTTACATCCACACACAAGTCGTTTAAGATTCCTGTCCATAATAACAGCAAAACACTTCAACAAAATCCCTAAACTAATCAAAGAATCAAACTCAAGATTGCAGTGAAGAATGATGAAGCCGTAGAAGACTAAAGCTTAGTATTTTTAAAACAAATTTTACAGTAGAAAAAGCCTCATTCGAGCCAACGTTTAAAAATTTATTTATTATGCAACTGAAAAGTTTCCTCAGATATTTGTAACTTTTGATATAGATCAGCACGTTGCACGTTCCTGAAATAGATCCGACTAAGGCATCTAAATATCGTGTGTTAATTCTGAAAATTTGATTATCCATCATTTGTGGACCTATTAAAGCTCTCGAGACGGTTGGGTAACAATCATTCCAAAATTATTCCAAGTCCACCCCAATAGCTCTTGAGCTAAAGCTACACAAAATTTAAAGGGAAGGGCATTACGTGTTCCAACAGAAATGAATCCAATGTATTATGTACTTGGAAACGAAAAAGGGTCTTCGTAGTCGTTTTTAGCACCTGAAGAGCTATCGGGATACTAGAGGAATCAGGATATCAGACGTAAACAATAGAAAGTTTCTAACCGCTTTCAGATTGTCTCAAGTTTGGGAAACGTATTCATGCGTATTGGGGTACATTATGCGTACAGTATATTAATCACTGAATAAAAAGCCGTATACTATTTCTTAAAGAAGAAATTCCTGTTTGAATTTTTGCTTAACCAAGTGTTAAACTTAACAAGCCTATGAACAAACGGGTCCCGGAGGTTAGTATATCCATGGTATATATTGGTACATCTTTGTGATACTTATTTGTGACACTTCAAAACATGACTAAAACATCCAAAATTGAAGCAAAAAATAGTAAACAGGTTTTAAAAGCAAAGCCTTGCAGACATTTCATATCTAACATCAAAGTATTTGGTTTCCTTGCACACCTGTTATCACAGCCCACGAATGTCGTTCATGGGTTTGGGTTGAGGTCGGGTTTTTACTGTTCTGAATACCGCATTGTAAGAGCGGACCACCTTAATAATTTTGCTACTCACAGTTACGATATGGATGAATTGTTATTGCCTTCTGTGCGAGGTATATTCAAGCATTCGGTGTATAATTGACTTCCCTTGTAATTTAGTATTATACATTACCAACGGGTTAAAAGAACTATTATTATCATCATAATCACCATCATTATCGTCATTATTATTATTATATTATTATTATTATTACTATTATTTTTTAATATTATTATTATTAAAGCAACGAAACCTTAATACTAAAAACTATAAAAATTTTGAAACTTTTTTCAATAACTAAGCTTATCAACTTACCATCTAGACAGTCAAGATTAGCGAATGGTGTTTCTTCAAGCCACTTCTGAAAATCAGTATCTAAGACTTTTATTACATATTTATAGCCAAGTATCATTGAACAGTGCATCAAACTGATGATCGCTGCTTCGTTAAACTTTACATTCTCTGGCTCCATCCGAACGACGTTACTAATCAAAGTCTCTCTTATCTTTGGCAATACATTTAGCTTGGACTCCGGTACGACAGTGATGCTAATATCAACTGGTTCTTCTACCGCGCCTTTTGGAAAATACAGGTGCACTCCAAAGGTTGATAATGGGTAGCAACATCCTTCCGGTGAACTGAAACAAGAACATTTTCACTAAATCAATAAATAATTGGTTTATTAATCAAACTAAAAGAAGTACAAGATGTCACTTCTGAGACGTGTGCAAAATGAAAAACACGAAACAGCTTTTAAAGGACCTTTTGATTAACACTAATCTCTTGAAGCGTTCCCTGGGCAACCTTTTGTTTTGGTTCATAATTCTCCTAACGATACAATTAAAAAAGAGATGAGCCTTGTTATTTCAGCTGGCACCCAACGGAGCATTTTTTATAAAAATATTTTTACACCATCTAAAGATTTTCGTTGGTGTATAACCACCTCTAAGAAGTCCAGTAATCAGTATTCAACTAAATCTTGGTTAAAAGAAAGTTGTTTGTAAAAATGAAAAACTGAGAGTAAAGGAATAAAATCAAACTTTTTGGGTGAACGCGCTTGGCGCAGTTGCTAAGATCTCTGCTTTCCAACCACAGGTTCCCCAGTTCAATCCCGTCACTTTGCCGAGATTCGAATATTTGTGCGACCTTTTTTTTCCGCTTAAGCCAACTCAGCTTTCCATCCTTCCGGGGTAGGTAAATGAGTACCAGCGTCTGCTGGGAGCTAACCTGCGATGGATTATTGTCCCGTCCAGGGGGAGTCAAAGACTCTCATCCACTTAACACTACAGAAAACTGAGATAAGCGCCGGCCCCATGGGCCACTATGCTCGTATAAGGATTTAGCTTTAGCTGTAGCGGTATTGTTAATGAACGGCACAAACCGAGCTTGGGGTATCTTTTACAATATAGCTGAACAGCGCTAAAAACATTGTATTTATGTTCAACAATACTTAAATCGCTTGGTCGTTTGACAAATTTCTTTTAAAACAAATGAATAGTCCATTTTCGCATTGCAGATACCGCTAACTTCAATGATAACGGACTCAGCTTTAGCAGTCTTAGCCTCAATATGAAGTTAAATATTCCTCAATACCAACGTACTTTTAATTTTACACTACATTCAATTATGCGTATTGTTGGAGGTGTAACTTCTCGCTCTCTCTCTCGCAAGTATTTTTGTATATTTAACAACAAAATGAGGCTAACACAGCAAATAACTGAATTAAAGGGGAACTGAACCCAAATTTTAGTTGTCATTGTTTTAAAATTAAATAAATAAAATAAAAATAAACTTTAGCATTTATATAGCGCCTTTTCCATATGTATATGATCAAGGTTTGACAGTTGAGGGTCTTAGATAGTCCGCTAGAGCGGCTCACATATAATATCATCAATATCATCAAGAAATGCCCTCAGAAGAACAGACCACGACACCGGGATCACTACCCTACTCCTACGGTTTAACGTACTTATCCGAAAATACGCGAGGGTCTAACCATTTACTGATGTTAGAGCAAAGGCAGCACCTTCTCCTCAGTTATTTTAAAACCCTGAGTAAGGGTCCGGCCGGGAATCGAACCCCGGCCTCCCACACAGCAGACTGGCACCTTACCGACTAGGCTAACCAGGCGGTGGTTAATTTAGACATATTATAACAAATATATGACGTATTTTAAGCTGTTAGCCAAACAGTTCCGAAAAATTTGATGTGTTGTAAAGAATAGACAACATTTGATCGGCAGCTCAATATGTGATGTCAGCGGTTATTTATGACGTAGAAACATTAAAATGAGGTAAAAAACACGGTTAACGTGCGGCTTTTGGTTGGTAAAATAGAAAAAAACTTCCTAAGACCTAAATTGCCCCAAAAATATTAAAATTTTGAAGCAAACTGTTAAACTTATGCTCTGAATATCGTACACCTACGTCATATTACACCGCTGACAATCAAATTTGAGACCACGGTATCAAACCTTCTCTTGAGTTTTCTTCGTTTCTGTATTCATTTCTTAATGTGATTTGACTAATTTGAAAAAAACATCTTCACAGACTTAATCTACTACAAAAATAGATTCAAACAAAAATAGGTTAGTTTCAGCATTCAGTCAGTCTCCTTTAAAGCTAGAGGCATCTGCAATGGGAAAATGGTCTATTTATAAACTGAAAATGGTATAAAGGAACTGTTACGAGCTTTTTTTCAACCTCCATCAAGTTCAGCTAACTTAATCCCTAAAGCATTTAGCTAGCTGTGAGGTCATGCGCGGGTTTGAAATGTTTTAGCCCAGGATCATCGTCAGATGCGGGGAAGATAAAGGCGCGAACGGTTCCTTTTATAACTTCGAAAAACAAAACTTTATTTAACTTTACAAAAAAGCCTGCGAGAATATTATTCGAATAACTTTTATCGTCCATCCTCCAACCAGGTAAGCGTCCTCTCCGGCAAAAAAATTCTCATTGCTTGCGCCTTCAAATTTAGCAACTGAGGACTCCATGCTGATCAGTTGAATCCCTGTCAAAATATCCCAGCGACTGCAATGTAGGCTGGGGGATCAATCCTGGTATCATGTGTATCTTCACAGAACAGCTTTCTCAATTCGTGATTTCTAATTCTTATATTTGTCAGTGAACGGACATGTTTTTCGAGTCGGTGTTGGGTTACAACTTTGAATGGCCGTTTATCGTAGGTTAGCACTCATCTCCATACTTCAGAATGACGTGACGTCATACTCCCGGTTCCGATGCAACTTCGGGTTTCCGAAAAATAGTTTTATGTGCAAAGTAAATATGGCCGACGATTTTTCGAAATCAGTTATCGCTTTTTACGACTAGCAGCTATTATTGCGTCGGAGAAGTAACGGTAAGAAATTAGTTTTTTACTGTTTTTCAGTTTTTCCTTTTCTACGAATTCCGTGAGTTAGACGAATGATATGACTTTAAACGTCGTTCTGAAATATGGAACGGCGCACCATACTTCAAAATGACAGTAAATATGGCCGACGATTTTCGAAATCAGTTATCGCTTTTTACGACTAGCAGCTATTATTGCGTCGGAGAAGCAACGGTAAGCAATTAGTTTTTTACTGTTTTTCAGTTTTTCCTTTTCTACGAATTCCGTGAGTCAAAATTTTGAGTTAGACGAATGATACGACTTTAAACGTCGTTCTGAAATATGGAACGGCGCACCATACTTCAAAATGACAATGGCAAATTCGCGAGCTGCAATATCTATGGCCCATGATTCTGACCAACTAGTTGCCTCTCAGTCTTACATCCTTATAAAAAGTGAAGTTGGATTTAAGAATTTGAAAATATGTAGCAATTCTTAAACTGTATTCGATATTGTTAACAATTTGTTGTTATTTTTTTAAGTTACCATTTTCAGTTACCATGTAATGTACTGAACACAGCTAGCTCTGCTATACAAAATGTAGTTAATTGCCTTTAGTTTAAATGACAAGTTTATTTTTTAGGAGATAAATGAAAATATCAAGTATTTTTAAAACTAACAATCAAAAAATAAAAATATTAAAGCACAATAAAAGATCTTGTTTTGATTTAGCACAAAAGATACAGAACCACACAAGCAGTTAAAAATTTTATTGGAAGTCTTATCACATGAAACTAAAACAATTCCTTCTTCATTTTCTTTCAATTTTATTTCGGTCTTTTATTTGTGCTTATATTCCACAAAACTCTGATTAACTTAATTGTAGTCTAGGACAAAATTCAAATATTTTTTTTTCAAAACTAAAACTTTGTGATGCTTGCAAAATTCTGTTCAGTTTTATAAATAAAGAAATATGTTAAATCCAAAATTCCAACCTAAAGAAAGCTATAAAATTAGGAAGTAAGAACATGAATAAAGAAATTAATCATGGGTTTAGCATAAATCAGGTTTTGGGGAACTGGGTCCAGTTCATTTTTTCAAACATCAGTCCTTAATCTTTTGAATATATTAGTTCTTGCATGTGTCACATTGCCACCTCCTCTTACTATTTATCACCCAGTTAGGAATGTCCACACACGTTGGATGATACCAGCCATTACACTTAAAACACTGCACATACTCATTGTTATCGTTTGGCATTCTGCAAATGCAGAAGATATTAACTGTTGCTTTGTAGTTATTTGGATGGTATGGTACCCGCCGTGTTGTTTTTAGGAAAGGAACCATCTCAAGTGTGTCAAGGCAGTGGGCATAATGTTCACGCATCTTTTCTTGGTCATACGATTGTGTCACTGGGTCTATGCCATGACAGAGATCTGTTGCAAATGCCAGTGCAAACAAGCCACAGTCACTTGAGTTGTTTTGTTTCTGAACTTTTTCATTTATAAACAATATAGAAACCCCAGTATGCATGAGCATGCGACAAGAATGGCTAATGGCAGTTGGACTAACCCTTTGAAATAAGCTGTCATATATTTTGATGGTTCCAGGCATGCAAGAAATTGTACTGAGGCATACCCAATGATTGCCAGTGTTAATTATTTGCACAAACTCACTAACTGCTGGGGTCACCAGTGTACCAGTAATAGCTGGGTCATGCAGACCATCCACAAAAGGAAATTTTGTTTTTAGTAGTAACTGGCCTGCATGAATCTCTGAGTCGCACAACCAGTGCGTTTTCTTTAAAATGTGGCATCTGGCATCCATATAAAGGGTGAAGTTGAAATTTGGGTCATGTGGATTTTTTATGTTAACCCATGAGTTTGTTTCAGGAGAGCTGTCATCTACCACAATAACTGCAGGAGTGTGAGATTGATTGATTGGTTGTTGGTTGTTTGTTTTTGGCTTGTTTTGGTGGCTGATTGCTAGTTTGGTTGGTTGTTGATTCTTGGCATATTTGGTAGTTGGTGGTTGGGTTTGTTGGTAATCAGTTCCTTGTTTTTTGTTGGATTGTTGGATTGTTGCTTTTTGCTTTGTTTGTTTGGCAGTTGTTGTTTTCCTTGCTGTTTGGTTGTTAGCTTGTTTCATTGATTGCTGCAGGCTTCTTTGGTTTCTGTTTGTTAGTTCCAAGATGGTTTGTTTTTTGTTTTGTGCTGTTTGTTCATTCGGGAGGAGTGTTATTGGTTCTTCGTTGAGTTTACATTTGGTTTCTGCAGGTTTGGTTGGATGTTGGCTGTTGGCTTGGTTGTTTGGTGCTTGTTGGTTAGTTTCTGGCTTGGTTAGTTGATGGTTAGTTTTACTGTTAGTTGTGAGCTCACATTTTTGTTTCTTTAAATGATTGGTTGGAGGTACTTGTGCTTCATCTTCTGTTGATAACAGTGGCCGTTTCTTACCAGTAGATTTTTGTTGATTTTTCAAGTGTGGCATCAGTGACAGTTGCTGGGGTGTTCTTTTTTTTGATTTTGATGGCTTTTGTAACTTCTTGTTCTTTTTCTTCACGTAAATGTTTCCATCAACTGGTACGTTTACAAAGAGTTGGTTTCGCATTATTGATGCATGCTGTCCAACCCTACTTGCAAATGCATTTCTTCTTCTTCGTATTGGGAGAGGTAGGTAGTTTTTAGTAGGATGCTCTTCAGTTTTTTTCTCATTTTTTTGTTGATTTTTTACTGCTGCCATAGCATTTTCATCTGTTACCTGGTAACACAAAAACTGCTCATGAATAGAATGTAAGGAGTTGCCCAATTCTTTAAGGGCACTGATATCTCCAACATTGTATGTAAGAGATGTTATCTGCCTTAGAGTCTCCCTGCATTTCATTGCCTCACTCTTGATTTCATTCTCTATGGTCATTTTTGGCTGTACTTGTGGTTTTAGTGGAAATACAGGCAATGGAGGTGCATATTGATCCTCACCTATGGAGTCAATATTCAAACAATTTTTAAATACAACATTATCATCTAGACAGAGATGTGGGTTTTCGCGGAAGCTCTTGGGTAGCGCCTCCCACTTCCAATCTGCATTATGTTGAAAAACGGCAAAGAAGTGCTTGCACAGTAGGCCTGTTCGGCTGAAGTCCAGGCAGCTGCACTTGGGCATTTTGTCATCTCCACCGAAGGACAGGTTGTACCAGATTTCATTGGACTCCGCAGACGCAACATGGAAGTCTCCTTTGCTTTTACCCTCCCTAATTTTATCAGAGCTAATTTCCTCAGCAGCATATATTCTCTTCATACAATGCGACAGAAATTGCCTGGGCTTATCCTGCAGGTAATTTGGGATGGTTTCATTATACCTCTTATATCGTCCACTGCACCTTGTATTGAGTTCCACATACCTAATTTTTAAAAACAAATGAGGAGCACATGAGCAAGTTATGTATTGGGTACAATTTCAAGAGGGCAGTAATGATTGCAAGAAGTTTTATTGTATGCTGAACTTTACAAAATTTAAGAGATGTATATGTTATGGTTCAATTTTATTTTTGGTTTAATTTTTTTAAACCAGTTCTTTATAATTATTATAAGGTTGAGAATTATAGGGTGAATAGGCCTTTTGCAGGAGTTGATCACATGACCGATCTTCCCATAGCAATGCCATGCTGACTGGCAAGCTATTTTCCATTTTGCATGGCAACCATCTGTTATCTTTGTATTGTGTATCGGAAGCGTGTCTTTCAGTAGCGTTTAAATTGATCTTAAGATTAATCATAATCATTTTCTTTGATAACTGTAATTTCTTTTTGCATGTGCTTCGTAAAGAGCGATTTTTGTGAGAGTTTAGTGAATTTAAGAGAGTTTTGAAAAAGTTTTGATTTCGCCAGTTGAGCGCCAACAAGAGAAACATGACGGACTTAACGAGTCAGTTTTTTTTAATTTGATTTGCAATACACTTTAAGTTTAAGACTGATATAGACTCGGAGGTTGAACCACGTCGTTAATACATGAACTCGATCACTTGCATGTGCCAGCGGAGTCTTCGCAAAACCGAAAAAGGCAGGGATTGAATGGAAACATGGAGAAACCGCAGTTGAGAAAGACAAATAAAACACTCGCTGATGCAAGGAAAATGATGTAACTTTATTGTTTGGAGTTTAATTGTGTCATACCTACTATTGAACTTGTTATTTCAAGCTTCCGTTTCGTGTCTAACCAGTCAGAGTCATTTTAGGATGATCATGTATGAAAGCATAGTTGAATGGTGATAAGCCCAGTCATATTAATCTACGGATTTCTAGACGCGCAAGTGCGATCACTCATAAATTTTTAGGTGCACAATTAAAAATCCAGTTGCACTTTGAGCTCTGCCGGACTGTTGGGTCGCAAAATGATCTATCAGCCATTCATTCGCTGTAAAATTTCTATTAGAACTCAGAAACACTGTTTCGGCTATCACTTTCATACTTCAGAAGATGTTTATTTTACCAAATACTCTCAATACACAATGCTTCAGTTTTTGTAACCTTGTTACAAAAGGGCGCGCACATGCTAATGGAAGGGAAAATGTGAATAGAGTTCTGCCTATAATTATGTGCTTTTATTGCTGGATATTATTAGCAATAACGGAAGTGACCGCAGTTTCTTGGTTCTTCCCCCTAGGTGATCACAGTATACTCTGTATCAGGCTTGGATAACGACTGGATGATAGGAGAACGAGGGAATCAGCGTGGCAAAGTACCATTAACATACTTGGAAATCAGGCAGTAACTTGGATAGTTCAGGATGGGGATATATTCCTAGTTGGTATATCAAGAACCAATACACGCCAATTTAAATTCAATTTTAATCAATCTACTGAAGTTTACATCTAATTGCAATGTCGTTTTGAGAACTGTTTGACATGGTATTTAGCCGAAAGGAAGTGGATACATTCTTGATGTGTTAATAACACAACAATTCTAAGGGATGTGTTAATACTACAACAATTCTAAGGGCTGAACTTTCGAATGGAATGGTGTTGTTTAAAAGTTAATAGAAAGAAATCTTTCATTGTTATTTTAAAAACTGGTGCTTCCCACGGTTGGTTTATAAATTCTTAAGCTACATTTGTTAGTAATTGCTTCCGTGGAGACTGTAATTTAGGATCGAGTTTCTTGATTCGATTTCTTCATCCACCCTCTTTCAAAGGTGATGTTTACATGTCGGAACAAAAATAAACTCATTTAAACGCTTTCATGAACAAGATTTAATTGGAAGCCCGGCTTTGCAGGTGTACACGCATGAACTAGTCTTTACACGATACTGGAATGAAAGAAAATAATCTTTCTCACTTTAGTGATTGTACATATAGTTAAATATGATAATAGTTTGAGTTTTCATGTCATCCGTCAAATGTTGCCTGATAAAATTTTTGAGAAACTATCTGTGTAAACTTGCAGATTTAGGACGGCCGAGCTATTAAGGTAACTTATAGTTAGAGGATATAGGATCCTTGTGCATTACGCAGAGGACTACCGTAAATCTACGTTAATTTTCTCACGTATGCTCTCCTCAGTTATACGAGTATTACACCCACATTTTAGGGTCCTACAGTAGGAGTTTGATTTGAAGACAGTGAGAAATGACTTGTCGAGAAACTGAACTCTGGCAGTTTCTTTTACCATGAAAACTAAAGACGAAATAGACTTGAGCTGCTGTTAAGTCGAGAATTGCTCAAGTACAAACACATTTGAAAACATGGCGAACGGCTCGCTCTTTCGCAGCAACTGCATTTTAACTCTATTAATTCTTGTAACTAGCCTGTGCACGATAAATCGCCAGCAAGGAAACTCGCTGCCTACTATAAATGATGGAAGTGTATTTATAGGGTTGAATTTAAACAACAAAGTATATTCTGGTCGCAATGATGGCCTTGATCGGAATGCACGTGGAAACCCTTTACCGCCATATTTACAACTTGAAGTCTAACCGCCTGACAGCTCTTGTTCTCTTAACAGAACATGTTTCCCTGAACCCTGGGCCCTTCGTGTCCGGTCACTGCAAATGTGGTTTCTGTTTGAAATCGATTCACTAGAGGCAGCCCCGACTTTATTGTACTTCGTGCAAACGCAGCTTTCATCTCTGCTGTCTCGGGGATAACTTTGAAAGATCTCGTCTCTGCCGCCTTTGCGCTGACCCTCCCTTTATCAGACGAATCTGACCAAAAAACAACTAACAGAGTTTTTTCGCCTGAATCCACAATTTTACTAAGCTGCGAGGTTTCAAAATTATCCATCAAAACATTCAGAGCCTTGGCGTTAAAGTTGACCAGTTACGGCTCTTGGTTCGTGAACTAAAGTCGGAAATACATTTACTAACATTGTCTGAAACCTGGT